>PVKZ01001174.1:0-281680 GCA_004027375.1 Macroglossus sobrinus
ATAGACAACAGTCTAGTTTCATTCTTTTGCAGGTGGCTTTCTAGTTCTCCCAGCACTATTTATTGAAGAGGCTTTCCTTTCTCCACTGTATGTTTTTGGCTTTTTTGTCAAAAATTATTTGCCCATATGTACATGGATATGGTCCTAAATTTTAATTTTTTTTCTACTAAGAAAAATACAACAAAGACTTATATTTTTTATTTTATTGATTCATCCATTCATTCAATAGGTATTATTGTCTATAGTATAAGCACAGCATTTGTGTTAAGAGTTTGGTGAATGAACTATTTGCCTTCAGGAAGCTGAAAGTATTTTTTTTATTATATCATTTGGAAACTGTTGCAGTATAATCAAAAGTTACATAGAAAGATGTAAATAACTAGAATCTCAAAGTCTTCTCATCACTCGATTGGGAATTATCTATGGCATTTAGTATTTGACTCAATATTTAAAAATCAGTAAGGTCAAGCTTCTTTCTATTCCTTTGAGTGTGATGAGAAAGGTATAGTTAAAACCTTTCATTGTTTTGTAGAACAAAACAGTATTTTACAAGGTTATAAATATTGAGATTGTCTTTGAACTCTGAGAAATTCCAAAGGGAAGATGAACTTTTTCAATTTAGCCTTGTTTAGATCTACTATTTTCAATTACTATCTTTTTCTTCTGTGGTTTCTGGCTTATTCTCTTATGGGATTGTAGCTAGATAGGAGAATAATACCATAAAAATAATGAAAGTATATATTTTCTACCTACTTCCCTTAAATATCTAAATGTCCTTGTGAAAGTAAATCTATAGTTATTTAAGCCGATGCCTTTATTTAGTGTTTAATTATAACAGTTCTCATACCTAGAGTCTAAAGAAATAGCAATAGTCATCTGTCTGTACATACTAAGTACTTTATATTTCTCAATAGAAAGATAAATGCTGCCACTTATTACTGTTTAATTTTAATTTTCTTTGCTAACATTATATTACATTTTAATTTATTATTTTGTAATTTCACTAAGAAGTAAGGGAGCTAGATCACGTAGGCCTTTTGGTATTATAAGGACTTTGGCTTTTACTCAAAGAGGGTGAGAAACTATTAGAGAGTTTTTGAGCATGAGTTCTTGATCTGACCTATTAGTTTGGTAAAGCAAGTCTGGCTGCTATTTTGAGTATAGGTTAAAGGGTGAATGAGTAGAAGCAAGGAGACGAGATAGCAGGCATAGCAATAAATCTGAATGAGCAATTATTATGCCTGTGTTTGGGGTGATAGAATGTGCCAGGGACTAGAAGATAGGCATCAAGCTGTTGTGAACCTGGTTTTCTATATCCCTAGGGCCTGGAATAATTTTTCTAGTATAGCAGGAACTCAATAATTCTTGTTGAATGAATGGATGGATTAATAGATGAAGAAACAGACATTCATTTTTATGGTTTCTGTCTTCTCAACTGTTTATTATTTAGTTTTAAGATCTAAACTACTTTCCTTATCCTTTCATTTAAAATGTTAAAGTAAAAACGAAACAAAAACGAAGTAGCCAAGTTTCTTCTTAAATGTATTGAATTTGACAAGTTTTTTTTTTTTTAAGTAGTTTTGTGTGATGACTTCTTTGGGGTATTAAGGACATTAAATGCCAACAGAATGTTCCAAGACAGTGAGATGAGATTATTGCTTAGAGTCAGTCAGGGCTATGCCACAGCACCAGAATTACTTTAAAATTAAAATTGTGACATAGGATTTAATTTCCTCCTCAGAAGGGCAATAACCTTTCAATGAATCAGACTTGGCTTTTCTGCTTTCCTATAAATGGGACCATGCGACCATAACATTACAAATTGCCTAAATGGCAGACTATATTAGAAAAGTTTTGGGACAAGAGGCACAAGAATGTATTTAGTGTGCAACTTTTTGTGTAAAGAAGCAGAGAAATAATAAGACACATGCACTCACAGAGAATTGTTTGGATATGCACAAAGAAACAGTCAATAGATATAGAAAAAACTAATGCTTAGTTGTCTGTTAGATGACAGAGGATAAATTAGAAGCAAGCTTTTTAATACATAGCTTTTATATCATTTTGGCAATCGATCATGTGAATTATTACCTATTCAATGAATAAATAAGTAAATAAAAATCATCTTTTAAAAAACCTTCAGGAAGAAGAGCTTAGGAAAAACTGACTCAAAAGCGTTCATTTTGTCACTTTCCCGGACTTCATAAATTATATTTGAGCTCTGAATTCTGAGATGATAATTTGTACGTGTGAGAAGATTAGTAAATAATAACTGATCATGTCATGTTTATCTATTTTCCTTAAGGAATGAAGACATTCTGGTCTATGAGTCTGCTGATACTTAAAGGGTTAGAAAGGCCAGATGTAGAAAGCCAATCTGTGAGGATGTTTGTGAGTTCTTTGGTCTTTTCAGAGGCTAAAGGAAATAAAATGCTGCTATGGAAATTGTCTGTTTTCAGGAATGAGTCACAAGAATCTGAGGTTTTGCCACATCATTGTCCTCGCCATGTGTGTGCTGCTGAAAAGATTCACAAGCATCAAGGTCATAGCTGTGCCGTCCCTCCTAGCAGTCACTGAGTGTGAAGTTCCTCACACCTTTAAGACTCAGCTCGAAGCAGCATGTACACGTGCTACAGCTACTCGCAGACTCTCCACATTTGTCCATAGCAGCGGTGAAATCTGCCTCTGGCCTCCTCCTTAGGTAAGAAATTCCACCAATCGAAATAATATCCGGCTCTTGCATAGAGTTTTATACTTTTCAAAATGATTTTACCTGTTATTTCAGCTTATGGATTTATAGAAGCTGAAAACTAGAAGAGATGTCAGATGCTATGACCCCCATGTTACAGAGGGAGAAATTGAATGCAAGAGAAGTGACTGCTTTGCCTAAAATCAAATAACTTTCTAGCAGCAGAGCTGAAACCAGTACTTAGATGTGCTGGCACCTCACCTAGCAGCTATTCCCTTACATGGCAACCTCAGGTGTTTCCCTTTGTCTCCTCCATCTTTTTATTATTTTATTCTTTTTTTGAACCTATCTTAATATTTTTATGCATTAAAAGTGACCTAGTTATGTCAAAATTTAATAATTTCTTTGTATTTTAGTCAATGCTTTCAAAAATTGCCTGAAAACTGATTTTTTATTTTGTTAGCAAACATTTTCATCCTTAGGTTCTCTGTATTACATATTAAAAAACTGAGCATAAATAGAAATGTTAATTAGAGTTGTTTTTCTCATCAATGCAGTGCTTTGTATCTGCCTTATTTCTTATCAGATTTACAAATGGAATCTTCTAGCAAGTATTTTCTTACATATATATATATATATATATTCCCTTAAATATATATATATTACATCTATATATGTATGTAATATATATACACACATATAGGTATATATCTGAGTATATAAAATATGTATGTGTGTATATATGTATATATGTGTATATATGTAAATATATATATGTATATATACAAATATATATATGTATAAATACACATATATACATATATTTATTTATTTGTATGTGTGTGTGTGTGTGTGTGTGTGTGTGTGTGTGTGTGTATCATCTATCAGTGGGCAGACAGTAATAAAGGCTCTGTTACAAATCTGGCAAGAAAATGTTTCTTAAAGTCATTGCTGATGCCAGACACATAACTACATCAGGTTTTCTATTTCATGAAGTGTGTGTGGGGAGGCATGGGGAGCATCTATGTTTAAATTCAATTTTAATAAAAGGAAAAGAATTATATGCAGGCCAAGTCACCATCCAGTGAGGCTTGAATTAATTGAGATGTCCTATCTCCAGAATTCTGTTGGTGGGATGCTTGATACTTAGAGACATGCTAAGTAGTTAAAACAGCATCACACAGATTTGGAATCGCTTTGCAAAGGTGTGCATCCTCAGGGGATACTGATTCTATTCTGACTACTTTCCGCATTCAACATGTGTAGGCTCCATAGTTACCAAATGGCTGCTTTGGTACCACAGCACCAAAAGACATATGTTCTGGTAATTGAAAAGAGATTGTTGAAAAAGAGTTACTTGGGATCCTTCAGAGACAGCCTCTTGGTTGATCAAACATATACTATTTTCTTTCTTTGCCATAATCCTAATCCATGTTGCCAATATTATATGAATTTTCTGCATGATTTTTTATTTGAAATGCTATGGCAGGAGTTAGAAATCTGATATTTTTTCCTGGCTCACTGACAAATTTACCCCCAATACTTCTTTTACTTTTTCCCCCAAAATGAGGAGGAAATTACTGCTCGAACTTCCAACTACCTTATGTGTATTCAGTAAAACTCTGTTTCTAATTAAAAAGGTTTGTAAGTTAATCATCATGGGAAATGACTATAGTCAGAATGGAAAGAAAGAGCGATGTGAGAGAAGCTGTAAGTAAATGTAAATGTGAATTGTATTTGTTAATTAAATGTCATGAACAAATAGGGGAGAATGAATCAAAAACTGATTCCAGCTAGTATCGAAAACTAGAAAAGTTGTGGGAGGAAAAAATCTAGAAAGTAAAAATGATGTTAGGTTTTTGTTAGGCCAACTGCATGACTACAGTGACATAGTTGAGCTTTGGGAAGAGAGACCAGCAAGAGATCTTTCAAACTGCTCCCTTAAGAATGACAGCAGAAAGAGAATGGATGAATAAAAAGGAAGACGAATGAGGCTATGTACTTATGTACTATATAAGATCCTATAGATTTTTAAAAATGAGATTATGAACTGCTTTCACAGTGGAGTACTTTTTATAAACGTTCATTGGCACTAAAAGTGGATGCCTTCATTTCTCTAAACCTCCGATTGTTCATACAAGACACTTTTTGCATCTTAATGTATTCAGAGTAAATATCAAAGCATTTTTATAAGCATTTAAGGATTTTTTTAAAAGCAAGAATTGCTACTTTATTTAGATCCTTTTAAATAACTTAATTTCTCCTGTGCTTATAGAACCCAGTTGACATGATCTGAGATACAGAGTTTTTTAAAAAAAAAAATCCCTCTGGCTGCTATGTGGAAAATAAATTAAAGTGGCTATAAGATGATATGCTAGAAATGCATATCAGTAGTACAGGCAAGAGAGATGATGGCAGTTTAGTCTGACATGGCATCAGTGGAGATGGAGAGTTATGAATATGTTATGTGGTCATGTCCCACCAAAATTCATATGTTGAAATCCTAGCTTCCAGTATTTTAGAATGTGAATATTTTTGGAGATAGGGCATCTAAAGGATAATCAGGTTAAAATGAAGTAATATGGGCAAGCCCTAATTCAATGTGACTGATGTCCTTATAAGAGAGTAGACTCAGAAGCGTGAAAGAAGACATGTGAAGACAAATAGAGAAGGCTGCATTTGCAAGGCAAAGAGAGAGACCTCAGAATGGAAGTAACTTTGCTGACAGCTTGATCTTGAACTTCTAGCCACCAAAACTGTGAGAAAATCAATTTCTCTTGTTTAATGTTAACAATAAATTTCCTAGTTTGAGCAATTGCCTAAATGGTATTGCAATTATTATAACTCTACACTGAGGTGTAACTTCTCAAATTTCCTCAGCTGGGAAGAGGTGGGAACTGGAACTGTCAGACTTCAAAGTTACAGTCTTAACTTCTATGTTGCTATACTCTTTACATTTAAAAATAATGTAGTAAGAGCTGTAAAATTTCAAAATAAAAAATGAGCCACAAATATAATTTTACTTTGTCCTTTCATTCTATAGCTAGAAAACTGAGGCCAGAGAGAAGTGACAGATCTCTCCATTTAAAAAGAATAATTTTATATAGCTTTCTATATAAACATTCTACCTTCTATCTGCAGGAACAGAACAAATTTTCTCTGCTGATTAAGAGTACCCCTTTGAATAATAAAAACCAAAATTGTTGGCATTTCAAATAATAGATTTAGCTAAATTTATCTTCATCTGTTGATTTTTGTTTAAGAAAACACTACAAAGCATGAAACTGGTATCAGTTGAATTTTAAATCTTGTATTACTTATAAATCTTAAGTCTTTAAATCTTGTCTTACTTATTTCATTGTAGAACAATGTAATTTAGCTAACCATTCTCATGCTTATGTTTTTTTCTTCCTTTTATAATCTCACTCCCTTCTCTACCTCCAAAACCTCTTTCTTATTTTTAGAATTTTATCTAGCTGTGCCTCTATAGAACATATACACACACGCACAAATTAACATCTGAAGCAGTACATCTTGGAATGACTATCATTGCTAAACTACCATTTGAAGCTCTGCCATCCAAGATAACAATCAGCAAAAATCTTAAATCCTGGGAAAGAAGGAGCTACATTGAGAGGAATGAGGAAGAATGACTAATCCCACCCCTCCCTTCCCTACTGCTAACAGCATCATCACTACCATCATCACCGCCTCCTCTACCAAAAGAATAAAACAAAAAGAACACACCAGATCTCAGACTTACAGTTTTAGTCTTTGGGCTTTATTATAAGGCACTGTGATAGCATATGAGACATAGCATGTGAGACACATGTAGAGTTAATGGAAAACATCATTCTTACATCATTTCTAGTGGGAATCCCATTGGATCGTTAGTCTGGAAATCTGAATTTTAGTAGTGAAAAACATTAATTAGTCATTGAGCTTTAGTCTGTTCTAAACATCTCTAATCTTCAATTCTCTTATCTATAAAATGAGAGAAATTATTTCTAAAGGATACACCATAGTGTATTGGTAAAACCCAGCCGTTAGAGTTAAACAGATTTGACTTAAATCCCAGTTCTGCTAGTGTTACCTATTTAAGGTTCTCTGAACTTATTTTGTCATCTGTAAAAAGAGCCTTATATTGTTTATATAAACCTCTATGGGAGGATTAAGTGGGATAATACATATAAAGTACTGGCTATCTCAACAAATATTTTATTGAGTAATATCTCAATAAATGTTTATTCTCCCAGAGTCTTCCCAAGTCCCTCAACCTTAAATCAGATTTGAATGACAAATCGGAAGATGTCCCAGAAGTAAAAAGCAAAGAGAAAGGTAGTATTGCCTTTTGTTTTAGTAGCAAAAATTTATGGTTGATTAATTGAGAAAACATTTATTGAGTGCTGGGTACTTTGCTTGACACCGCAATACAAGATGTCTGTTATATAGTTTGTACTCTCAAGGAACTCTATTTGGTGAGATGAATGCAAAACAAACACTATAAAGCAGAGAGATAAGGTCAGTGATAAAGCTCAATAACAAAACTATAGGCACATCAGAGAGACATGTAGCCCAACCTGGGGAGGATTCCATGCACATGAATCTCTGGTCTCTCATCATCTGATATAATGACTAACTCTCTTGAAAGCTGTTGAATGCTTTGTTGAACTGTGATAGCATCACGTCTGAAATAATAATAAACCCAATAAATTTCAATCATCTTGATTAGCAAAGAATATTCTTGGGGTATTTTGGTGCTTAGCTCTGCTTTTGGAACTCTGATTTGGAGAATTTTGTTATTTGTAATTGTCAAAGATTTTATTTCCACCTTTTAGAAGGTCTTCTTAAAGACCACATTGTATCACAAATTTCCTTAAGAGATATAAGGCTCCATTGCACCGGGTAAAAAAAATTGCTCCAATTATCATTATACAAAAATACAAGGGAATCTTATGTTGACTAAAGGAAAGGAAGAGAAAGTTGAAAGGCTTCGACAGTACTGTTAAGGGATGCTTTTGTTATACAGAAGTGTAGTAGCATTGAGATTCATTTAAACAGCGAGTGATCCATAGTTCCTTCTCCGGAGGTCCTTTCATTTTAAAATTTCTCTGTCCATTCTGAAGCAGTAAATATCTAAGATGATAGCTATATTCTTTCTCCTTGATTTTCCCTATTCTGAAAAAAGAAAGGCCAAAAAGAAAAAAAACAACAACAAAAAAACTTTTTTTAGGCTGTGCTGGCAGGATGTGGAAATTGCATTGTATTTTAAGAAAAAAATAAATTTCTGGGCTGGTTAATTAGACAAATAAATACCATGAAATAGTTGGGCTTGTTAAACTGGAAATATGAAAGTTATAGAAAGTGTCATGATAATGAAACGTTTGAGTGGATGTATTCATGTAGAAAAACCCTGTCAAAATATTCTGAGGCTATTTTTTTATTTAAAGTGACATAAAATTCCTAAGGAGATTTTCTTCTAACAGAAAAATCTGTGAACATGTAGAACAGGAATATATTAAGGGTTTCCATCTAATCTAAATAAAAAACACTTGTCATCATTTTTTAGTGTAAGTGTGTTTGTGTGTCTGTCTTTGTGTGTCTGTGTCTGTGTGTGTGTCTGTGGGGAGGGAAAGAGGAGAGAGGATGAGAATAGCAACTGAGAAAGAAGTAATTCATAAGTTCTTGGCAATTCAGTGCCAACCACAGAGTGTCCACAGTAAAGAGAAAATCAATAGGAGAGGCCCACCATCAGGCTGAGTCTGGTGGATTGATTTTTGGTATGAAGTGATAAGAGATGCACCCTTAAGCTTTTAGCATCCAGTATTATAGCTCTGCCAGAGGCTTCATAGCATACCCATCTCAACTGAGATTAAGTGGAGTTTACAGAACTGTAAGGTTCAAATGCAATACAGAGAGTAGAAGGTAGAGAGAGGATGGTATTTCACTCTCCTTTTAAGTTAAATGTTATAACGTATGTTAACAAATACAATGATTTGTCTCTCAAACTATTTTTTCTCTACTTTAAAGTCAATTATATTCCCTATACAAATAAGTGGAATATAGGTCCCAGTTTTCAAGTGTGGAAAAGGTATTAACAGATTTTATAAAAAATCAAAATCATAAAAATTTGAAAAACCCTATATTTAACAAGGGCAAGCAGGTTTATTTGCTGCATGGATTTTCAGAGCTATTAAAATGCATAACTGGAATATAAGGTGGCAGGGAAAAGAATACAGTACTTCTCCGTTTTAGTTAGTTGACTGCAGAATCAGTAGCAAAATAAGGGAAAATATAGAGTAGTTTCAAGCAACTAGCCCTTAAGACAAAAAGCACTTTCTGCGTTTCTCTTGGCAATCAGTTTAAATGGATTTGGCTTAGAGAGATTGAGATTGATGAATGCAAGGATGTTTTAAGACCATTATGGCCTTGGCACTCTTCCTTTTGGAGGCTCCATTCAATAGCTTATCAAAATTTTAAAATGCAACCAAATGCCATATTAAATAAAATATTTTGCTGTAAAAATAACTTTAAAGCATTTTAGAAGGTCGCTTTTCCAACAGCAACATGACATAGTTAATGAATGAACAAAGGCAATGTAATACAAAACCTGAAAAATAATGGGCCTGTCATAACGGGAGTTGGCCATCAGTGGAAGCATTAAAAAAAGTGTCAAGGAAAAAATAGATTGTCAGTGTACATTCAAATGTCATTTAGGAAAAAGGTGTTCCATCATGACCAATGTTGCACAACTCCAAGGGGCATCGTTTACATAGACCATCATGTATATGGTACTTGCTAAAATTGTGCTACATGGCAGCACTGTCACTTCTTGATACAAGAACAGAACTGTCCTGTTTAGGAGGCAGGTGGATTTATGGAAATGAGCATATCCACCTGTCAAAACTGGAGACCATTAAGCACTGTAATCAAAGCACCAGAACCTCTGCTCTGATTCCAGGATCACTAAGTAGTCTTTTGATTATCATTTGACATTCCATGAAGCTTCCTACACATAAGGTTATGATGGTTGGAGAAATGAGTATCTGTTTTCTTTGGCAATTATTTTTCTCATTGTAAATTAAATCAGCACTCTGGTATTATCCATTAGTTTACTGTAATCTTTGTTATAGTGAATAAACATGTCTAAGTTTAATCTAGTCTAAGAGTCAGACAAGACCAAATTCTGAGAAAATATGAAGATAGTATGATTTGGGGAATATAGCATAATTTTGTAATGCTTCTTACAGATAGTCAATGGGCCAAAACTGCCATTTCAGTGACTCTAACACCTATATATTTTTTTGACCTTAACATAGGGTGAGATCCTCGGTAGTAATTAATAGACTATTTTCAAACAAAGCTAAGAAAAAAAGATAATTGATAAAGCAAAAAAAATTAATATTTATTGCACATACAAAATGCTTATAGTCACATAATTTTATTCAAATCTCAAAACCTTGTGAGAGCAGTTGTTTTTATCCCCAATTTAATGAAGAGAGAATGGATGCTCAATGAGATTCCTATTTGTCTAAGGCCACATCTCATTTGGAAGGAACCATTACTGGTTCACATGAACTGGCTTTTAATTGCAAGTGTATACTAAATGTAAGTAGGGTGACTAGATGAAATTGACTAATAGGACTGACTGGAGAATGGAGCAATATCTAAAAGAAAGGAGAACTGAAATTCTCACAAAGCTAGGGCTTGCTGAGGAGGATAGTGAGATACTGAGGAATTTAGATTACATTAATAAGTGGCAATAAATGGTGAATGCTGTAATAAAAATAATTTTCTCTATTAAGAAGTCAAGACATTTGCAACAATTAATTCATTTAATATACATTGGTTACAACTTAAATTACATTGTTTGTATATCTAACCATGCTTGTGGACTTATTTCCTTATAATCTTTTACTTTCAACTAGCTGTAGACATATCTATATAAAACAACATAATGAGATTTGTGGATAAAAGGACTTTGAAAACTATTAAATTATGCACATCGAAAAAATTGCCTAACTTATAAAAAAGTTTACAGTAAGTTATTCAGGATATATAAGTTAAAAAAATAATAAAATTGTATACCTTACTGCAATGAACAGTCAGGCATATGTTAACTTTAAAGAAAGTGTGTTGAATTTTCACTGTCAGAGGATCAGAAATAAAGGAAGCTACATCAGCTGAGTCTATATTGCCATGTAGTAATCAAAAACTTGACAAAACTGTGTTCCCACCAATCATAGTGTGATTGCTTTTGACTAGAAACACCACTGTGGAACTTTTAATTAGAGACATGTCAAGTAATTCAGTGTTAACAGCGATGTGGATGAGCCGGCACTGGTTAAATGCATATTTATTCTATGTTCATTTGTTCTATGTACAGCAGTCTCTTGGAAATATCTTGTGAGCTGAAAATAGTTCATACTATATCTTCTGGTCATTAAGTCATTTCCCATAGTGTTAATGCCATGACTAAATGAAAAAAAAAAAAAACAGATGTGGCATTTAAAAACTAAAAGTGATACCCATTTATTTTTGGCCAGAGAATTACAACACATGGCTATATTATTTCTTCCCTAGCCAAATATATGGCATGTACAGAGTAACTATTATTTTCCTACTGTTTATGAATAGTTCATGAATCATAACCAATACCCATGTACCTGCATGTTTCTATTTTAAAACCATTTTCAAATATGGTTATATTCACTTGCTAAAATTTCTCAGAATTCCTGAAAAAAATGTAATTTATGTGTTGTCCCTTTTTTTTGTAGCCAATTTGGTCAAAAAGTAAAAGAGCAGTTAAATAAGTAAAATAAAACAGCTTTGAACAAATCTTGTCTTCAAAGTGAAATTTGTAAGCATAGAGATAGAGTATAAAGAATAGCATTTCCCAAGTCTGTAGCACACCTGTTACAAAAACACACTGGTCATGCCCTTATTTGACAGTAATTGGTCAAATTAGTTGTTGATCTATACAAATTCACCTTTAAAAAGACCAAAAATAACATATTAAGTAGATTTTGAAGATTTCTACTTGTTAAATATTTTTAAACATCTCCTTTTTGCACAGATTTTTAAAAATGTTTTAGGAATTTAAAGAATAAGAGACAACTTTGGCTGTCATGGGTTTATAATCTACTAAAGGGTATAACATGACAACGTAACTATGCTTCAGAACAAAGCATATTAAGTATGTTACAATTAAGTATGTTATGTAGGACCATGCTAATTTAATAAAAGTATAAGGAAACACAATTCCTGTAAACATCCCATCTGAATTTTTTGAATGAATTGGCAAGCTGATCTTAAATTTCCTATGAAAATTCAAGGGGCCAAGAGGAGCCAAACAAATTTAAAAATTTGAAGGATTTATACTTTCTGATTTCAATACTTACTACACATCTACAATAATCAAGATGGTGTGATCATTTGCTCTACACTGACAGGTAGACATACTTAAACATTGGTCTCATCACCCATTGTATGAGGGTTGCTTTGGGGGGAGTATTAATTTTTTCTGAATTTCTTGGGTGCACATTCATAAAAAAAAAGAGTGATGTACTGGGATGAAGAGAGACATAAAACAATGAAATAGAACTGAGAGTTCAAAATATGCCTTTACATTTATGATCAATTGATTTTGTAAAGAACATTCAATGGAGAAAGAAGAGTCTTTTAAAAAATTTGTGCTGGGACAACTGGAGAGTCACATACCAAAGAAAGAAGTTAAAACCGTACTGTATGTTATATGCAAAATTAATCCAAAATGTATTAAAAACCTAAGTGTAGGAATTAACACTAATAAAACCTTAGAAAAAAAAAATAGGCATAAACAATTGTGACCATGGATTAGGTTGCTTAGATATGACATCAAAGTACATGTCACCAAAGAAAAAATTAGAAAAGTTGGACATCATCAAAATTAAAAACAAGTTCCAAAAGACACCATTGAGAAAGTAAAAAGACAGTGCTTGATGTCCTCAAGATAGTGACCAAAATTGTTTCCTATTTTAGTCCCCATTACAATAAGACCAACTAGCAACTATTTATAGACCAGACACTATTGTGAAAATAATAAGCACCCAGGAGTAAAGCTGAAATACCTACCTCCTTGGACCACAGAGACCAAGAAGGATTGCATTAGCAGGGTATAAGAAGAGCAGCTACACTCTGACTACATCACCCCCTCACCAGGTCAGCACAGCACTGCACCAAGAGGACTGCCCTGGACCTACTTTTTTTCCAGTGGGAACATGAAACCGTAAGGTGAACATTCAGATTCCCTAACAATGCAAGATGTTTCCCAGGATGTCCCCTCAGGTCTTGCCAAACAAAGATCATTGAGAATCTATAGAGCTTGACTACTGGAGATCAAATATACACAGAGAAGTGGAGCTTACAGCAGAGTGCTCATATCTTGACTGAGTGCTCATATCTTGACTGACTTCATTCCTGCTTGCGGTAGTGCCCAAGTAGAGATCCCACCCACTGGATCTTCCCAAATTTAAGGCCAACTGGTGGCCTCCATGTGGCCAAGGAGCTCTTGTGGTAGTTCTGCCTGATTTGAGTCCCCTGCCAACAAGCCATACCAGTCATGGAGTTTGTTCTATGACCAGTGCAGAAGAAGCAAATCTGCAGCCAAATCCAACTCATATAGGCTCCAGTTACTTGCAACAAGAAAAAAGAAAAAAAAAATTAACAAAATAAAAGGTTAATCTATTGAATGGGAGAAAATATTTACAAAACATGAATCTGATAAGGTGTTAGTATCTAAAATATATATAGAACTCATACAACTGATAGTTAAAAGGCAAATAGAGTGAGAAATGTGCAATAGACTGAAACAGACATTTTTTCAAAGATATTCAAATAGCCAACAGGCAAATGAAATGTCTTTAACATCACTAATCATCAGAACATTTAAATCCATATTAAAACCACAACAAACTATCACCTTATGCCTGTTAAAATGGTGATCAGCAAGAAAACAAGAAATGACAAGTGTTGGAGAGAATATGGAGAAAAGGAAACACTCAAACACTCTTGGTAGAAACATAAACTGGTTCAGCCACTATGAAGAACAATATGGAGTTTCCTCCAAAAATTAATAATAGAATTCCACATGACCCAGCAATTCTACTTATGTATATATATACAAAGGAAGAGACAAAACTATTAAATTGGCTTGTAATGCAAGAGTATTTCTAGAAAACAAAGGAGAATCAATTAAAGAAATCAGAGAGATTTATACAATGATGCTGATTAAAACTACAAAAATAAAAAAAATTAAAAACAAAAATCAATAGCTATATTAGATAGCAACTGAAATGAGCTAGAAAAATATGATGGAATACAAAATACTACATTTTTTATAATCCTTCAAATGTTAAATATCTAAAAATTGATTCACAAGAAATATGTAGGACCTATTTTAATAAAATATGAGATTTTTACCAGAGTTTAAAAAATACTTGATTTCCTAGACACACGCTAGGAAAATCTGACCACTATAAAGATTTTAATTCTTTTCATTAATTTGGTTAGTTTAATAACAAACATGAGTCTCATGACTTTTTTTGCAACTTAAATAAGATATTTTAAAGTTTATTGGAAAAAAATAAATTGATAATAATGTAAAATAATTTTTACCAGGAAGAAATTAAGGAGTACTAAAAAATAATAAAATATTATAATATTTTAAATATATTTCTGTGACAAGAATTGAGAATTATATCAACGGGTGAAAATGAAAAGCCCCCAAAGAAATCCTAGAATGTAAAAGATTTTACATTCTTATTTTGACAAATATGGCATTTCAAGTGAGTAGATTGATTAAATATATACTTGTCAATTTATTCATTAAATTTTAAAAACTAATTAAAACAAGTCAACATTTATATTGTCCATAGCTCCTTTTGTATGACAATGGCAGTATTGAATATTTGTGACAGAGCCTATCTGTCCCACAAAACCTAAAATATTTACTGTCTCTTCACAGAAAAATTTGCTTATTCCTTCTTTATATTTTTGAGCATTATATTAGACTTACTTAGATATAGACATTAATCATATACCACTTTTGTCTGTAAATATAATAAAATATAAATGCAATAAATCAGTTAAGATATAAATAACCTATCTTCCCAAAATCCAGCTCTTTCAATTTATTTTTTTCTCTCAGGGTTATCCATATCTATGTTATTTTTATATACAGTGTCCTTAGTTCAATCTAGAACTTTAGTGATATAACATTTCTTAAAAGCATGTTCTAACAAGTGTTTCTGGTGTTTTCTTCCAAGCCTCTGATACCCATTCTCAATTATGATGTTGACACGGTTTTAATCTTACCAGGCGGAATCAGGCAAGGACTATGGCCTGAATGACAGTGATGGTAAGATTTCATTGGTTGTAAGAAGAATTCTGCTTTCAAAGATATTAAAATGTGAAAAGTGTGTGTCTTAGAATTAACGAAATACAGTTGATACTTTCCTCACACCATCTGAGAATAAATTCTAAGTGGATGAAAGAAGAGATTAAACATAATAATGAAGACAAAAAAGATGTAATGGTAGCGAGATTTTTTTTTTTAATAATAGCATAAAAAGAAAACATAATTGAAAACATTGGTAAACTACTTGCTCTGTGACCTCAGGCATGAACTTTTATCTCTGCCTCACTTTTTCAATCTTTACGATAGGGACAACAATATTGCCTACTTTACAGAGTGTTTTGAGGATTATATTAGTTGATAATATAACACAGAATAGTGCATGGAATACAATAAGTGCTATATAAATTGGAGCTCTTTTTATTATCTGACAAAAAAAAGGATAACTAAGTTCTATGAAAACTTACTGTATACATTTCTGTTCTGTACAGATATTTTCCCCATAAATTTGTTATATTTACTCTTTTAAATTACAATGTCTTTACTCTTTGAGTTTAATTACATTTTAATTACAGTGAATTAGACATTTCATAACTCTAAGAGACATCAACCAGTGTTTAACATGTCCCATTAATCTCTATTCATTTAAAAACTCAAATGATATTAGATATTCTTATATTGCCTTTGCTATTTGCTTAAATTTAGAAAATTTAAATTTTCTAGATCCTTATATCTTACTCAGATTTGGAGTGACAGACAGTTTAAGGGAGGTGTGTGCCATGCAGGTCTGTCTTATATGAGTGTAAGTGTGCATATGTGGGTACAGGCAGCAATTTCTAAATTAGCAGCTTCTCACGCATCTAAAAAAGTTTTCTTAATTCTTTTTTAGACATTTCATAGAGTGGGAAGGCAGAGGTTGTGGCTGATAAAAAATCCACTCACAGCTTTCACAGAGATTAATCCCATTATATTATGCAAAGTTCCTGTCTAGGCAATCCTATTAGAAAGTAAACAAATCCTCTTTCTAAACAGATCTAAACAAAGGCATGAAATTTGCATATTTTGCTCATGCTTCTCAATGCAAACATGCAGCAAAGTTAGCATTGAGAACAATGCTTTTTACAAACATTACCTAGAAAAAAATTATTATGATGTACTATTCTCTATTCCCAAAAGTAGGGAAAAATTTTCATGTTTCAGCATAAAGATAAATTTAGTCCTCCATGTGGGAGGTTTCTGGTGGAAGGGATCTATCCAGATACCACCATGCATTAATTGTAAATAAAAATAACAAATAAAAGTCATTATAGAAAGGAATAAAATACAAATTACAAATTATACAAAATATCCAAAATATTTGTGACATATTTAATAATGTCTTATTATGTTTTATTATAATGTCTTATCTTCTTTATATATGAAGAGATCATAGAAGTTAAAGAATGAACACCATACCTAGGATAAGATGAACACATAAGCCTAGAAGTTTTGGAAAAAAGAAATATGAATAATCAATAAATTATTTTAAGAGATATGTAACCACACTGCTAATCAGAGTAATGAGCTTTAAATGTGATACTATGTTTCATCATATTTATAAAGATTCAAAATAAAAACTATGATAATGATTCCCAGTACAGCAATAAGTTTTAGAAAACATAATATTATACACTGCTATTGGTATAATTATTCTTTAAAGCTTCCTCTATTTATTCCTCAAACTAGAACAGCCTGACTTCTATTCATTCCTCCAACAAAAAATGAACATAAAGCCCTACCAATAAAAAAAAGTCAATAGGCAATTTCATCCTAATATTGACCTTTTAGAAGCTTAGGGCAGATTGATTCTTCTCTCCTTGAAAAATCCTTTTGCACAGGATTCATAGGCAAAAAGTTTTAACATGTTTAACATGTCCCATTAATCTCTATTAATTTTAAAACCAAAAGATATTAGATATTTCTACACTGCCTTTGATATGTGCTTAAATGCAGAAATGTTAATTTTCTGGATCACTACTTCTTACCATCTAGTTTTCTTCATATTTCTGTAAATAGGTATTTATTATTGTTGTTTTTTTACTGTTGTTGGTGGTGGAGTTTGTTTTATGAATTGTATCTTTTCTATGTTTTAGTTGTGTTTTCCCAAAGTTTTATCTTGGTCCACTGCCTCAGCGCCTTGAGTGATTTCATGAACTCATCATTTTAGTTACAACTGAAACATCTTAGAGTTGTCGTTAAGCTTTCAAGCTCTAGAACAAGATCTGGTTTCAAATCTTCAAAACAATTTGTTTAATCTTTCTATGCCTCTTCTGCAGAAGAAAAATATTAATAGTTCCCATCTCAGGTTTGTTGTGAGGATTAAATTAATACAAACAAATTGGTTAGAAAAGTTCGTCATATTTAATAAAGCACCATAAATGTTAGATCCTATATGTTACTATTTTATGTTTATAAAATTTATGTATATTTCTTTCTCAATTCTATCTTCTGAGTTTTTTTCTGTATTCTTTTTGTATTATTCTACTTTTATAATGCATAAATATAGCCTTTGTATTAGAAAACATTTAAATGCAATGTAGCATATAAGAATTATCTACCTCATCATTTAATATTTATTTAATTTTCATTATGCGTATTTCCAGCCACAAATCAGAAATTCATAACCCAATTTTAAATGAGTGAACAGTATTCTTTAACATAGCACCTTATATTTTAAAGTCTTCTGTAGTTGAATATTTATATTATTTCCAGTATATTTCTATAATTATAAGTCATAGATTAGAAAAGCATCTATTGTAAGTAAATGATTATAAAATTGATGGACTAGATTGCTATTCAGTTGCTTACATTCAAGCATTCGAGTTATAGGTTACACCTCAAAGACCAAGAATACCACCAGAGTGGCAGCACATTTATATGGGTTAGGAGTATTGACTGGAAAGCCAGCACTGTTAAGATGTGCTTGGTCCAGCCCTCAACTGCCTTCTATCTCCAATCCATCATTCCCTTCTGGAAAAATACAGGCTGAAGTGGGATACAACTTAACTCTTTTGTTTTGTTTTTGGCAGCAGAAGTGCCTAGAAAAGAAAGACTAGGCCATAAAAACTGACTATTTTAATACCCTTTCAGAGATCACAGCAAGAACATTTGCTGCCTTCAGAGATGAACTGATGAATCAAGTAGAAGTGGTATTCAAAGAATGTATTTAACTTTTAAATTGTATTTTTGAGAGTTTCAACGGCATGGCATAGGCCTGCGTTTTTAGACAAAACCATGTCTCACAAAGCATGCACTAGTATTTTTAAAGTTAGAAGGCTATCATGACTCATTTCTTAGAAGATACAAGGTAGATAACTCAGTTTGACTGCCTTGGCTGGCTGCAGAAGTCCCAAAACAATAGCAAGACACCTAACATGGTTTTAAAACTTCTAAATGTGAGTGATTAAACCAACTCCCAGGTAAAATAAGGTTGAAATATAATTACTTTATAGATTGACTACTTGCCAGGCACCATACTGGTGCTGAGGATTAAAATGTAAATAAGGCATAGATTCTGATGTCACAGAGTCATGACCTAGCAGAAAAGGCAGACATGTAAACATGTAACAACTTTGTAGGCACAATAGAGCACTGTAGGAGAACAGTATTACCTTGAGTTAAAGATCCACACAGCAAGAAGTTAGTCTTGAAAAAATCAATAGGAGTTTCCAGTTACAAAAGTGGAAGACAGTCATTTCCAAGAATGAGAATAGTGTGCACAAAAGCATAGTGGCAAGACTATATCATGATGTATTTAGTAACAGGACAGACATTTTAGCAATCTGGAAATATAAGACAAAGAAATGAAACAAACCTGAAAATAAAAAGCCACCTACATTATGTTTTTGATAATCCCTTCTTCCACTGCCCACTTACTCAAGCAAGCACAAATTCTTGTTGAGAAGCCAGTATTCAATGATCCTTTCCTCCTTCTGGAAGTCTTTCTCAAATTATTATATTAGTATGATTCGTGATAGTGCCTCATATTTCAATGATTATGTATTACTGACTATTTGCAGGCTTTAAAAAAAGTTTACAAGATAAATTATCACTAAATTACTCATATTAATTTGCTGGCAGTATAATAATATTGGATTGGTGTCCCCCCCCAAATTCATATGTTAAAACCTAATCTTCAAAGTGATGGTATTTGAAGGTGAAGCTTTTAGGAGGTGATTAGGTTATGAGGGCACAGCCCTCATGAATAGGATTGGTACCCTTATAAAAGAGACCCTTTTGCCATGTGAGGTTCCTGCAAAAAGGTATAATCTGTGAACTAGGAAGGGGGATGTCACCAGACACAGAATCTGTGGTGCTTTGATCTTGGACTTCCCAGCCTCCAAATCTATAAGAAATAAATTTCTTGTTATTTGTAAACCAGTTTATGGTATTTTGTTATAGCAGCCTAAGTGGACTAAGACAGTTGGATATATGGGCCTATATTAGAAAGATCTAAGTGCTTGTGTCTTTTTGACCTTTGGTAGGAAATAGTTACTCTGTGAGATGCATAGAGCATTTCCCAACTCTTCACCTAACTCTCACTCATTCTTCATTACCTCACTTTAAATATGACTTTCCCTGGGAAGCCTTCCCTGACCTCCTAAGCTGTTTGTACACGTAGATCATACTGTGTTTTTCATGCCATTGTATGTATACACTTCACTATAATTCTTCATATGATTGTCTCCTGACTCTAAACTATGAGGAAAGGAGCCATATCCTTTTTGCTCTCCTTTATATATCAAGAATTCAGCACCTGCTCTCTAATATCAATTAAATCCCTTAAATGATAGATTCTACTAATCAGCCATGGCCTTTAAAGTAATGCTTTTGTTTTGTTTTGTTTTGATTTGATTTGTTTACCTGAGACCATATTTGAAGGATGTAGAACTTAAAAGCACAGTCTATTTTCTGAGAACAGAGCTAAAATAAACTGTAAATTCAAATATTAAATCCAATATTTATTGCACTGTAGTCAAGCTAACTGAACTAACCAGACACAGAAAGGTCAGTTCTACTTCTTGGCCAATGTGACAACAGATGCAAGTGGTGACATTTAAAAACCAATTGAATCAAACAGTAGAAAATAAATTACTGGCTGTGATTCTGTCCTTACAGACAGATGAACTGGCTAAAACAACCACTATTGGAGCACTATATGGTTTGAAAAATCTATATTATAATATAGAATTTTTAAATGGTTATGATACATTATTATCCTAAAACACTAAAAATAGGGATATAAATAAAGTTGAATGTGAACATCCTCCTTCAGCCTCTAACCTGCAACCCTAAGTTACTATCATTCCCTGAAGTAGCTGCTGTGAATTATTTGTGCATCCTTAAAATACATTTTCCTATGTGAAGGTATTTATTTATAAATAATTATTGTTTAATATGTAAGTGGTATCATACTATATTACTAGTTTTATAATTTGCTTTTTTTTACTTTTCAGAATATATTGGAGATATTTTTATATCACTGAAATAGATTTAATACCTTATATTTTAAATAGTTACTGTGTATTTTACAGTATGCATGGCTAAAATTTTACCTTTTTTTATTTTTCAGTCTTTGGGTTATTTCAAGTTGCAAAAATACTAGAGCGAACACTTTGAATGTATAGATATCTTAGTGCACAGAAATAATGAATTTCTTTTAGATAACAAGGAGTGGAACTTCAAATGGAAAGATATATTGTATATTAACATTTTTCTAAAATTATTACAAAAGACTTTATTCTCTATTGTTCCACCAACAGAACATGAGTATACATATTTTCCCACACTTTATCACTATGAATATTATTCATATTTTTGGAAGTTAAAATATCTTATTTTATTTTAGTTTTCCATGATTGTGAGTATAATTGAATGTTTTTATATGTTTCTTATTTCTCTTTCTGTGAATGGCTTATTCATTACCTTTGCCTATTTTTTCTGTTAGCTTTTCTTATTGATTTGAATAAATTCTTTATATATTCTGAATATTAATAATTTGTTGTATATGTTATAAATATTTTTCTCAATTTTTCATAACTTTGTTATGATGTCTTTTATTATATAGGTTTTAAATTTCTCATTTATGGTTCTAAGAAGTTTTGCTAAGAAAGTCATTCTTCCTCACAAGGTAATAAAATGTTCTCACTATAATCTCCTAAGGATTTATTTTTAAATTTTCAACTGAACTTTTTTTCTTATATCACATCTACATGTTAAAAGAAAGCTAGAAAACCTTTTTTATTTGGTAAATAGAGAAATTTACTCGTGTTTTTTTCTAGTACTTAATTAGTTAAAAAATTTTAAGGGAAATTTCAATATCTGATTTATTGAGAATTTATTCTTATGCTTGCATTGAAGAATGAATCAATTTGATCTTTTTATGGTTAACCAATTGTCTTAACATTACTTATTAAAAATTCACTTTTTCACAGGAATATGAGATTTCCTTAATTATACACTTACCTTCTGAGTCATATTATATCATATACTAAATCTATTTCTGAACTTTCTGATCTGTTTTATTGATCTATCTATTTACATCATTAGTATCACACTGTTATTATAGAGGCTTTGTAGTATTTTGAAGAAAGACTATGTAAAGACACAGGGAAAAGATGGCTATCTACAAGCCAAAAGAGAAGCTTCAAAAGAAAGAATCCTACTGACATCTTGATTTTGGGTGTCTATCCTCTAAAATAGAGGATAATAAGTTATCCTCTATTGTTTAAGCCACCCAGTCTGTGGTACTAGTTTTGAAAATCCTAACCAACTAATATACCAATGATAATTAGTATTTAAATTCTCTTCTAATGAAAAGGTATTAGAATAATTCCATTTTTTCATCTCCTCAGTCTCTTTTTAGATCATCTGAATATTAAACATCAGATTGTTCTTTAAAATTTAATTTGGCTTTAACAGATTGTATTGGTTTATTTCATTATAATAATTTGTTGTCTGTCACATCTTTCTTATTTTTTGATTTCTGTTTTTCTTCTATGGTATATGTTCTATTAATTTCTTCAGAAAAGTTTGTGGAAAATGTCTATATCCTCACATATTTAAACATTTCTTTATTTTGTCACTACATTAATTAGTTGGATATTGAATTTATGGTCAAAATAATTCCCCCTTAGAACTTGAAGTTACTTGAAAGCAATGTTCCATTACCTTCTGTCACCAAATGCTATTTTCAAGCCACTCAGGTTTGATATATATACCCTTGATAGCAGCCTTTAAAATTTTATGTCTGATAGCAGCTTTTAAATTTTTATTTTTATTCCTGGTACTCTGAAACTTAACTTAAACATGTTGAAGTATATGTCTCTCTCTTTTTTTAAATTCCTGCTCATATAATTTAAAGAGTATTTCTATCCAAATAACTACATCTCCATTATGAATAGATTTTTTTCTGTTTTATTATTTACTCCCCTTCATTCTCTGTTTTGAATTCTGTATGTACTTTCAGATGTATTTGGGAACTTCTGATTTTTTCCTCCATGCTTATGACATTTTGGTTGTCACTAACAATCTATACATTTGTACCTCATACTGGGAAAAAAATTTCATGTTCATTTTCAGCTAACTAAATATTTTTTTTCTGTAGCTATATTTATATTTGTGATTAAGGACAGCTAATGAGACTTTCGAAATCATAATTTTAATTTCTTCAGCTTTTTCTTTTTTATGAACTTATTATCAACTCAAAACCTAATTAAGAGGTCTGTTGTACTTAATTTATTTTTTATTTGTTCTACTCTTGCTCCAGTATCACTTTTTTTTGATTGGCTAGTTTCTTTTTCTGGACTCAGATATTTGGTAACATTCTCTCTCTCTGTTCAGCTGAGTGTTCAAGAATCACTGTTCACAAGACTGCAGTTGCTAGCTCAGATTGAAAGACCTTGTCTGCAGTGATGGTGGGGAAAAAGGAAGAGCAGGATGTGCTATCAGGGAAGGTTTGTGAGTTTCGAGTGGTCTCTGTTCTCTTTTGATAGTCTAAATATTAGTAGATAAGGAGCATATATTGTGTTCCTCTCAAGAGAACACATGTAAATAACACTGAAAATAAAGTTTGAGAAGAACAGGAGAAATGGCTTAAATAGGAAATATGGGGATCTTGTGGATCAATGAAAACAAACTGACAACTCCTAATATGTGTTACTTAACTAGAAACAAATGAAGTGAGAGTTGCAGAGTTCTTTTCCAGTTCATGGTTGCTTTTCAAGTAATTCTTACTAAAATCAAATGTCACTCTGAGTAAGACATCGTGTAGAATTTACGCAGAAAATACATGACTGTATTATTATTATGAATATAATAAATTAACTATTCTTACAATGTTGGCAAAATGTTAATCTTGAAGTTTTTCATGTAATAAAAAGGGATCAGTGTTGCCTCTTATAAAATGATTTGGCTGATGTTCCTTGCATTTTTGTGTTAGTGGTACAATTTTATAACATTAGGGTTGAGAATACATTTTATAACTGTTATGAACTATAAAACTAATTGGCATAGCCAGATATTGAAACCATAAACTTGATTATAATTAACCATATTCATGTAATGCAACTAAATTTTATCTACCATGCATACATTCAACTAATATTTTGCTATGTGATATACCTAATTGCTTTTGCTATGAAGAATCTGTGGAAAAAAATCAAATAGCCATATATGTTTGGTCGTTTTCCATGGTACAAGATAGTTCTAGAGAGAGTAAACAAATGATAAGTAATTTAACTAATAAACTTATACTATATTAATTGGTAAACATCTTATAAATAAACTAAGAGAGTTAAAGAGAGTAGGAGTTATATGTGGGGGTGTTAAGGGATAAGGAAGAACTCTCTGACAAGGTGATATTTAGGCAGGAACCTGAAATAAAGAAAATGATGTGCCTAACATAGTACACCGCATGTAGTAAATACCAAATAAATGTTTGTGCTTATTATTAGCTAAGAAGGATCTTGTTATTTCACTCTATGCTTGAACTATATCACAATAGACTTATTTTAGAATAAAATTTTTCTGTGTTTTTAAACAAACAAAACATACTGTTACTTTAAAATATTAAATTTTAGTCATAATTACATAAGAAAGAATAGTCTCTGTGCAGTATCAACAGAGAAAAAATAGCTAGCTATGTACTATAATAATAACTTAGTAGAGAACAGAGAACAATTTACTGGTCTCCCAATTTCTTTTCAAATGAAAAACAGTGAAGTTCAATCTTAAACAAAGTTTTCCTGCCAAGTTGTCAGATGAACGACTGGGGAAGTTGTTGCTCAGCAACACAATGAGATCGAGTTCCCATGGTGCTTTCTTACATAATTCAGAGTGGTACACTGGATAACAATGCTATTCAAAGAACTTGTTTTAAGTGAGTCAGTTAGCATTTTTGAGATCTTTCTTAATTAAAAGTTGAATACTAATTTTTTTGCAGTGAAACTTTTATGATTACACCATGTTTCTACTAATGTTTTATGATATAAAGTGCACTTTACCTCATGCTAGCAAAATTCATTGTGACATGTCTATTGGGACTTTAACGTTCTCTTCCTAATGAATTTTCTTCTTTGTGATGCTGTCAGGACTAGAATAAGATGATATCATTTAATGACTTTAACTTCATTGACCAGCAGACCTTTTTCTCATCTGATCTAAATCTTTGACAAGCTACAAATATATTCTAAGTCCTACCTTTTGATAGTTTCTTTTACAGAGTCCGGATGGTGCAAATATGCAGTGTTTGATTATACTTGAAAAAAAATCTTTAGGAAAAGTAAACAAGCCAGTTCCTGAAGGCATTTAGGAAAGATCTTCAAGGTCATCATTCTCTACAAAGTATCTACCTAACTAAATTCTATCTATACTTTAATTTCTATTCAAGTCTCAACTCCTCCATCTGGTCTTTTCAAGGACCATGGAACAAGAAAACTTTAAGCATATATCACCTTTAAGCCTCTTTTCTGCCTTTAATCAGATGCTGATTTGCACTGTAAATTATTTTAATATAATTTTGTCCTGGGTTCCTTCATGGCAGGGAACACATTTTATCAAACTTTATTTTCCCTTCAACACTTACTGTCATGCTGTGCTCAGAGTATGAAATGAAATAAAAAGAATAATATGCACTAACTTTATTTGCAACTTTGTGCTTTTCATAATATTTTCACAAATCTTATCTACATGGAAACTAAGCTTTACCCATGTTGAATGAGTGCATCTCAATTATATGCGAAAGGGCTTTGATTACCACAAATATTTAATTTGATTCTTACAGGCAGAAAAATTTTACTTTTAACAAAGTAGAGGTGAAGAACCGAAGCTCTGGATTAAAGAGATTTAAGTAGTCAGGACTCAGTACTTGGTTTTTGTATTCGTACTCTAATCCTCTGCTTTTTCTAGTAATCTAAAATTTCTTATTTAATTGATGGTTGGATAAATGAAGAAATAAGTGATTGAGTGAAGGAAGGAAGAAATGATTGAATGAGCTTTTCTAACTTTTGTCACCATATTTCATTCATTATTCAGTTCTGTCTATCCTTCTTCCACACATATTAGGTATATAATGCTCTCCATTTTTCTTCTGTCATTTTTCAAGCTCAGTCTTTATAGTTGCCTTGTATTTGTGATAGCCATTTGATATCTACCACCTGGTATTTCACTTTCTTAACTTCTAATGTATGCTTTCAATCTATTCTATTCTTAAAGCGAGAATTTTTCCCTTGAATTCTATTTCGATCACTCCTATCCATACATTAAAAAGTAGCAGTGGCTTTTTATTGTCTGGTACAGACACTTGAGCCTCTTAACTATTCTTACTTTATCTTGAGTCATTGTATCACCTACTAGAGCATAAAATAAAGCAAATCTACTCTCACTCTCTCTCTTACTCATTATTCTTGCTTGCTTTTTTTTCTTTTTCTGTCAATTCATACTCCTCTCTTCAGTTGCTACCTTATCCAAACTTTACTTCCTCAAGAAATAATTCTAACCAATACTTTGGGGGAACCCAAGGACTTGTTTAATAGTCTCTAAAATGTCTTCTATATATGTCCTTGAATAAGTAAGTTATTTTTTTATAGTCTACCTTCTTTTCCCTGATTGTACATGAAGATAAAAGTTATAATCTGATATTTCTTTTATATTTTCCTTAGCTGCCGCTCTGAAGTTACCATAAAAATATGTTTTTAAAAAGTAGTTTTTTTCCTTGAATACTAATCTCTTCATAGGGCTTTTCTGACCTTCTAACAATAATTGCCTAAATTATCTTTCAAGATATATTAGCAGTCAAAAATGATATTCTCTATTTCAAAGAATTTACTAAGTAAATAGTAGAGCAGTAAATAGTACACTTCTGTAAGATATAACCAGACTATCAAGCATTTCTTTACATTATACTGCCTCAAGCTTTCTAATTTTCTAAAAATAGCATTTATGTGTATATAACTTCATCTTGAAAATATTATTCTTGTCCTGAAGAGAGTAAAATTTATACAAAATGATAAATGGAGACCAGAGTCTCCTTCAAACATAGCTATAAAATACCTACTGGTTGACTACAGAAGAGTATAAGCAAAGCAGAAAATAAGACAAAAAAGAGACAGACATTTTATAAGACACTAGGAAAATAAAAACAAGATTTAAAGATCTTTGTTGGAAGAAATAAACAGAAGCAAAAAGGGCAAAACTTAGATTGCTTTAGTAGGTAAAACTTAGAGAACACATGGAAAATTTTTTAAACAAAGACAGAGAAATATTTAGTGAGAGACTTTCATCAACTAGAAAATAGTTGATGAAATGGATCAGTATATTTGATGTGAAGTTGACTTAATGATTATACAAACAAGTTCTTTCTCTGTCTCTCTGTCTCTGTCTCTCTCTGACTCTCTGTCTCTCTGTCTTTCTCTTTCTCTCTCTCTTTTTCTCCCTCTCTCTCTCTTTCTATCTCTCTTTTCTCTCTCCTTTTCTCCCCTTTGCTCCCAGAGAGGGAGAAAAAAAGACAAAGATGCTTAGCTAATACACCTTTTTATCTGGCAAGAAATTCTTGAAAATTTTTGTTCTCCAACATTTGCAAGTAAATTTAAAAGTCTTCTGCCTACTGTGGCCCCTTCTTTTTTCTAGTTTTATTCATTACATTACATAGACAATAGAGACTGCCATATGAAATGTCCTGTAGTTTACCATATATCCATATTCAAACATACTTATTCTGTTTTCATCTCGATGCAAAGATATTCTTTTTTTTTTTTTCTTCCAAGACAATCATTTCAACTTAGCGCTGGATCCCATCCCCTTCCACCATCTTAAATTTCCTCATATATCATTTCTCTATCTCCATCTTCTTCCTCCTTACTGAATATTTTCTTTTATATCAAGTCTTTCCCAATTTCAGCAACAACAACAATAAACAAATGAACAACTCAAAAATTGAAAAACATTTAGCTAGATAAAACATTTCTCTTCTACTTTATTCCTTCTTTCACTGTAAACTCTTCAACAGTTTCAAACAAGTTAATAATATCTCTAATGCTCCTTGAGTAGTTACTATATGACAGCATCTAAATATTTTATATGTATCAGTCCATTTAATTCTCTTAATTATGATACCAACTTAGCCAAGTTGTCTCCAGAGTTCATGCTTTCAACTTCCTGATTACATACTACACTGTATTATTTCATTTTTGGTAGAGAAGCTTATATTCACTGTACCAACTTCCTCATTTCATACTTCAGCTTTCCAAAATCTCTGGTGAAAACTGCTTTTGAGCCAACTTCTACTTCTTGAAACCAATAAAAACTTTCAACTTTATCTTATTTAACCCATTTGTAACATTTGATCATTGTTTTCTCCTAGCTTTTGTTTATTGTATCAAATTTCATTACCTTCTCTTCTTCTTTCTCTATGAATGTGGTTCCTTTTTAGTTTATATCTTCTCACTGGCTAATTTCAATACATTCTTTTCCTAAGTACAAATATAATGATTTTCAACTCCAAATATCCAGCACAGATATTTTCCCCCTTAGTTCATATAGCTTATTCCCTACTAGATATCTCTATAAACCTGGGCACTGTGAATTTTTGTTTTTATAATGAAACTCAACATCTTCTCCAAATTTTGACTATCTTCCTACTTTCTCAAGCAAAAAATTTGAGTCACTCTAGTTTTCTCATTTTTTTTTTACCTCTTACAACCAACTAATCAGAAAGTCCTGCTTATTGTATTATGTCTCATATTTATCACCTTTCCTTTATCTCTCTACTGTTTTCTTAATTCAAGGTCTTATAATTCCACACCCGTATTTATTGCAAAATCTCTTAATTAATCTCCCAATTTCAGTTTCATTTTCTTTTAATCTATTCTACTATTTGAGTGACTTTTCTATATAAAATTCATATCAGTCATTATGCTTCTCCAAAAACCTTCAGAGACTTGTCTTTTTTTGTTTGTTTGTTTGCTTTTGTCTAGGATGACATCCACTCATATTATCATGATATATTAAGGTCCTATTGGATCAAACTCTACTTTTTTTCTTACTAGGAGCTCTCCTTACAATCTATTCTCTATAGATTCTCTATATTTTTGTACATGCTATTCTCTCTGCTTAGAATATTTAGCAGTAAACTAAATGTTGTTTTATTTAGATAAGTATTCTTTCTTTGTTTCCTACTTGTAAAATCATTTGAAGTATTTTGAGCTTGTGAATTTCTCCATGTATTTTTACAATAGTGAGAAGTTTTAGATCTAAGGATCTTAGTAGTTTTACAATTCAATAGGTCCAAATATTTTTGTAGTATTATCCTCTTTCATTAGAGAAAGGTAAAGGAACTTTTTCAGGAAGGCATAATCTTTGTGAAAGTCTGAACATGTAGCTGGTGTACTAACATGACTTTTCTAAATTTATCTATTCAGTCTGTCATCAAAACTGATAACACCTCCCAAGGCTGGGTGGATCATTTGGCAAGACAGTGAACATAAAGTAGGCCATGCTGACAATGGACTCAGGTTATGAGTGATGAATTTCACATAATGTATATATCTCTTCCATGGTTACCACAGGGTCCCTTTGATCCACTCAGGTCATCCTGCACCCAAAAGAGCTGAAATCAGGGCAATACAACCTCAATCTTTAGCTCCAGATCCCTCAGTCCTGGGCAACAAGCCTTAAACAATTAGATGTAACTGAGCACATTGAAACATTAACTTATAAAACTGATTTTTTTCCTTCAAGATTAATGTTTTAAAACTATGGTGAGAAAAGAGGTGAAAATAGCTACTTCATGAAAGAATAAAAATGTTTTTTTTAAAGTTCATTTTGTGCACAAAAGTATAAAAAAATAATAGAAGCTGATTTGTTTTTCTTTTTTAGGTAACTTGTAAACTGTTCTATTTATCTGGACTGAAAGGAGTTAAGTTTAGAGCAGCATTCTGGTGATTGCCGGAGTTTCTATTAAATTTTTTCTCTTCTGAATTTTACTTCTGAGTCCAAGTTCAGTTTAGTTACCTTCTCTCTCTGTCAAATTATTATATTTAAGTTTGGTATTTTCAGGAAATAGATTTTCAACCTATATTCTGTCTTGTCTCTTTAAGATAAAATGTATACATACATACTCCTTCCATCTTACCCTGTAATTCTCCTCTTTCTTTTAGAGATTTATTTAATTCTAGAGTATTAAGGAATAAAAAATTTCTACTTAATTTGAAGTAATCTGTCTAGTTTTTTCTTCTTTGTTTTTTCTGCTTCCTCAAAAAATGTCATTTGGTACAACATTTTAGGGAGAATGTCTTAGGAGACACAATGTTACCAATTAATTATATGAAAAAGTTAGCATCACTCTATAGAAATTTTCATAACGTTCATTTTAAAGGAGTTCAAAATATTTTCTATTAAGAGAATACTATTGTTTTAATCACTTATTTCATTCAATAAATGGCTTTGAATGCCCTGCCCTCTAAGCACAAGGCACTGGTCTGACATTTGCCTACTTATTATTCTCATAAGCTCACAGTTCTTTCTCTCATCTCTCTGATGGTGATAGGACCTTTTTATTACATCTATTCTCTCTCTTCTACACTGAAAATGAGGTTAAGAGAGATCATTACTTTGTCTCAATATATAAAGTGTTGCAAAAAAATAAACTACCTTGATTAATAAATGGGCAGAGGATCTAAGTACACATTTTGCCAAAGAAGACATATAGATGGCCAATAAGTACATGAAAATGTACTCAACATTACTAATTATCAGGAAAATGCAAATCAATCTTATAATAAGATAGAACTTCACACCTGTTAGAATGGTTATTATTAAAAAAATGAGAAATAACGAATGCTGAGGAAGATGTGAATAAAAGGGAATCCTTGTTCATTGTTGAAGAGAATGGAAGTGGGTATTATAGAAAACAGTATAGAAAATCTTCAAAAGTTAAAAATAAAACTACTATATGTTCCAGAAATCTCACCTCTGGCTATATATTTAAAGGAGGACAAGGAAGAAGAGTACCTCTAAGAGATACCTGCACTCCCATGTTTATCACAGCAGTTTTCACAGTAGCCAAGATATGGAAACAATGTTATTTATTCAATGGAAAAATGAATAAAGAAGATGTAGGATATATAAGTCAGCCATGATAAAAGAAGAAAATCTTGCCATGTGCAACAACATGGATAGACCTTGAGAACATTATGTTAAGCAAAATACAGAGAACAGATAGATTGGTGGTTGCCAGAAACGGGGAGTGGGGGTGGGGTGGGTAAGTGATGGATGAAGGGAGTGGTTAAAAGATACAAACTTTAGTTATAAAATAAGTCATGCAGCTGTAATGTGCAACATAGTTACTATAGTTAATAATACTGTATTGCACATTAGAAGTTGTTAAGAGAGTAGATATGGAAAAAAGTAAACATGAACAGCAACAAATGTTAACTAGAATTATTGTGGTGATCATTTTATAATATACGCAAATAATTAATCATTATGCTGTACACTTGAAATGAATATAAGATTATATGTCAATTTCATCTTAGTTTTTTAAGTATAAATACTAACATATTTTCACTAGCATTATTTCCAAGTAAGTCTTCTCTATCCTTGATGTGTGGTTGCAAAAATATTCAAATTTCCCCACATTTTTTTTTACCATCAAAATCTTTGTGTCATAACCCAAAAGCAAAATGACCACCTCTCTTATCATTGGGTTAAATCTGGATATAGTTAAAAGAGATGGCAAGTGAGAATTCTTTTATCTATCCACTTAGCACTAAAAGAAGGAGCCCAGATTTCTGAACCTTCTAGATAGATCACTGGGAAATTTTCCAATAGGGTAATCAAGGGCTGATCAGAGGTGTCAGAAAACCTATGGCTTTCTTCATGTTTTATCTCTCAGATAGTTTACAATGTCCAGTCAGTTCTCAATTTTCCTCTAGTTCCTTTACCTTAAAATAAAAGATTGCTATTAGATTATCTCCAAATGCTGCCAAGTGTGGAGTTCTATAATTCTGTGATTTCTGAGTATTTTATTGTTCAAAAAAATGTTTTTCAATTTTTTACTGACAGTTGATTAGTCTATTTCATTTAGTACCTGAATAAAAACAAGTTGCTCTCAAGGTAATAAAATTACTTCTCTGAATTGGCAAGAAAAAAAGAAAAAGAAAGAACTCAGGTCTGTTTTTTACATTGGTTCTTAACTGGTTGTTGCAGACATGGTGTTTAGCTTTCTGACACAGTACATTTCTGGAGAAGATAATGGATGCAGTTAAGTCAAGGTCAGGACAATGCACCTAGATAGTAAAATTTTAAAAGCGTGGTTACATTTTAAAAAATGATTATAATTCTGTGTTTGGTAGATTTAAACTGCATTGAAAAATACCTTAGCAAACACCTGAAATCCTAGTATAAATATTTTTAAATCATTTACCATTTTATTTATTCTTAATCATTGGTTCTTTTCATTAACATAACTAATCAAGAACAGATATAATCATCTAAAAATGAGGAGAACTTCTAATATTTACAAACTCATTAGTAAATAAAATGCCCTGAGTCACAGAAGAGTCACAGAAGAGTCTTCTGAATAAGAATTTATCTGATTTTAAAGAATATAAATTAAGATTATATAACATTCATGGGGCCATAAAACTTTTTTCTACAATTCAATGAAAGCCTAAAAGTTTCAATAATTAAATATTTATGTAAGTTGTTATATTCATTCATACACAGACTCAAAACATATTTATTGAGTGCTTACTAAACACAAAGACAAAGGCTTTGAAAGTATTTTATTTCCTGTCAAATACAACGGCATACTGAAATCAAATACAATTGGTCTTTTCAGTCATACATGTGTCAATTGCATTTAGTTATCAGATCATTTAAGAGCAGTTTTCAAATAGAAAGTAAAAAAAGCATGAAGACAGGGGAGGGTTAAAGGACACAAGGAAAGGAAATCATGAATGCCAGAACACAAATCTAACTACATTAAAATTTTGAGTACAATTCCTGCTGAGAAGAGAATAAACACAATCTGTTAATAAAATTTGAGAGTTTTATTGTGGATACTAGTTATTTTATAAGGAAGACAATATCAGTGACAAAAGATGCTACATCAGAGAATTACATGAAGCAAGGGATAAGCAAACCTTTGATGAAACATACCTATCCTGTAGTCTAATTGAAATTTCAGCAATATAGAATAACAAGCCTTTAAGAAGCCAAACGCTGCCATTGAACCACAGTTCCTGACATGCATATAGATTTTGATTTCTGAAAGATGAATATTTAAATTTTTGTTTTGTTGTTATAGTTATTGTTTTATTATGGTATAATCTAAAATAAATATCTAATATTAAAATTTTAAGTAAAAACCAATAGCATAAGTCTGAGTTACTATTTCTCTTTTGGTCTAATTATTTCTAGGATAAATGGACAAGATTGGTGTGGTTTTGGTGCCAGTTAGTTATTTTCAAAATTTAATGTGTGTTTTAAGATACCTACAGGGTCGTTTGACTGTAAGTTGAGTTGATCAGGACCTTGAGGGGAGAACATTCTGGACATAAACTAAGACAACTCAGATGAGAAAACAGAGGCTATTTACTTGAAGTTTGCTATAACAAGTAAATCAGTCGCTTGACCTTGGTGTAGACATAAAAGCAGACCAGGGAGTAGAAAAACTTTATAGTGAAAAGGGAAGGATTCAAATATGCCCTAAGTGGAGGTTGTTTTAATGAGGTAGCTGGCAGCAGGCTAACTGAAAATGTGGCTTCCTTCATAATTGATTGGGGGAGCATATTTAGTTTTCTGTGATTCATTCTGAATTGGAAATAGGAGTAGAAAATGAGGAAAGCTAGCAGTTATTAGCCAGGTCCTAACTGTTTTGGACTGGTTGTTGCAGACATGGTGTTTAGTTTCCTGGATGGCCTGCAGAGCTTGTGGGTAGGAGTTCTGTTGTCATAGGCTGGCCATTGTCTGTTTGTGTATTGAATCTCTAAGCATTTAATAGGATAGATCAATAAATGTGTATTTCAATGTGAACCGTTTATTATCTGAGTCTCCATGCCACACTTTTTATCATTTCTGAAAGAGGAAGGAAAAGAATAAAATGTCAGTTCAATGAATAATCCTGAAAAGAAATTATACAACATTTATTTTGACAGCAACAATGTTGAATGCCTCATAGGGTGACACTTTTAAATTTTGTATGCTGGGAAAAAAAGCAAGAAAGGGCAGAAGTTCATGACTCTCTAATTCAAAATGTACTTTGACATTGATACCAAGAGGAGTCTTTGATTTTTGGGCTGGAGACTGAGAACATTTCAAAGGCCTAAATCAATAAATGTCACTAGAATAAAGGAACGTGAGGCATGGGGCCATATATCCCCTCAACATGCTGCTGATTATACACACTGGTGATTAAGAGTGCCCATCTGGACTTCTAAAATTTGTAAGATCAGGTGGGTACAGAATGCCAGTGCTATGAAGGATTCCCTGGCAAACCTGGCTTGGTTTCATGTGCCAAGATAAGCAGAAATCTGAAGTAAAACTTTCTCTTCATAAAGATAGTTGTTGTAGTTGTTTTTTTTTTTTTTTTTGTAAGTGAAATCTACTCCCACCCCCATACACACCACCCAGCATGCACCTGTGTAAACCCCATTAACAGCAATCCAAGGCAGGAGTTGTGCCTTTGGCTCTTGAGTTCTGTCCCACCAGGCACAAGGATATTCCTGAGTTTGCTTCTGGAAAGCCATGATTACCTCAGGCTCTCCTGAACTGAAACAGTATCTTTGCAACGTGGAAAATCATAAAGAAGAACTACTTTGCAAGCAAATGTTTCACAAAACAATAAGCTTAAAAAAAAGTTTCTTGATAGTGATATAAAAATACAGTAGTGCTATTGGGAAGGAGCTAATTGTCTTTCTTTTTTGGAATTCTTTGTATTTTTAAAATACTGGAAGATCTTCTAAATCTACACGATAGAGGGGAAAGGGTGAATGAATCATACAATGTAATATAAAATTTCGAAGTCATTTGTGGTTAACCTTGGAAAGGGCTATATACTCTTTATAGCTTAACTAACTTTTTGCTTACTTTGATTTAAAAAATTATTTTAAATTTCTTGTTCATAGGCCAAAGACAATTAAGAGGGAAGGAACTGAAGATGTCTGCTGGGCAACAGAGACTAACTGGAATAAAAAAGCACAGCAACTTCTTTCTTCTGTTACTCTCAATAAGAGTGTTCTCTCTGCTCTATTCAAATCTTCTTTAAACATGTCTTCTCACAATCTTACCATGTGCCTTTCTTATGCTCCTACTGGTTCAACTCAAAACCTATCTCTTCTGTAAAAAACTTATATGGTCATAGCCTCTTCTGAGCTTCTATCGCACATCAGTTGTAAAACAGAAATCTTTCTAAAGGTATAGCTTTATTCTTCTAATCAGGAAGAATTCTAGGAACTTTTAACTTTATCTGGCTCTTTTTTTTCTTTTTCTTTTCTTTTCTTTTCTTTTTTAGATCTAGAACTCTTCAAATATAACTTTAAATATTTAAAAAACATTTTTTTAAACATGCAGTTTATCTTTTTCTTCCCCCATTCAAATAATATGGGTTTTCAGAGCTAGGTGAACCTCGGCGTAAATCTTAATTTTGCTACTTGTTAATGCATCGATAACATCTCTAAGATTTATTTTATTCTTTAGTAAAAGGGAATCAATAACATCTATTTCATAGAGTAGGTATCAATATAAAACACTTAAGGGTAGGAGTGTGAATTAAATAAAATTATAAAGTAAAGCTAAAAAGTCTGTTATTATTATTGCTTATTGGTACACACTCATTTTTATAGTTTCGAAACCCCTCACTGAAATCTCCTTATTATATTAGGTTTACTGATGCTTTTAGCAATTTTAATATTGTCTATATTAGCAGTTTTCTTAAAACTACAAAGAAAAGGTGGAGAAACACTGTGTTAAGCCGTTTGGATATTTTTTTTCTGAAGAAAATGAATACTTACTATGTTCTCTCTGCGATAAGAAACACAAAGATGCATAAGATCTACCTTGGGTCAAAGTACTGAAAGTAGTGAGATACAGAGTAGGTATGCTAAAGAAATAGGGGCACTGTACTCTGTACACTAGTTATTCCTACCATGAATATAGCCACAGACTCATGATAGAAGAAATATGCTTCTAAGGTAGTTAAACATGTTAGAAAAGATGTTTTCTATTTTAAAATATTAATGAATTAAGTTTAATTAAGGATAAACTTGGATCTTCAACATTTACTGAATATCTACCATTGGCCAGAGACTGTACTAACCACTCTCAGATGCCAAATGAATTGGCAAAAACTCCTTCCTCGGGATCTTGTAATCTCTTGGGAGAAATAATATAGTTATATAAATAGTTATAATACAATGATATATTTAATAACTGCATTTAAACTATGTTTCAAGTACTTGTTTACATCTTAGTTTTCTTTGAGAGGAAGCTCTGTTATTTTCCTCTTTATACTGTTATAGTGTTTAAGAAATGTTTGGAAGGTAAGAGGTGGTCATTGTTTATTGAATAAATGACCCAATGACTAAGAGAAATTGAAAGAGAGTAGCTCAAAGCAAAGGGAGACTATGTGGAACAATGGAAAAGTGAAAAGGCTAAAATTCGTTGGAGGAATTGGATTTAATTATTGAAAAATAGATGTTTTTATTTGTTTGTTTGTTTGTTTGCTTGACAGGTAAAGATCCATATGAAAATAAAATGCAATCAAAACATTTTTGAGTATTGAACCTGACCTCTTTCAAATGCTATAGTTCAGGGGTCCCCAATCCCCAGGCCATGGACTGGTACTGGCCCATGGCCTGTTAGGAACTGGGCCACACAGGAGGAGGTGAGCAGAAGGTGAGCTAGGAAGCTTCATCTGTATTTGCATCCGCTCCCCAACACCAGCTTCGCCGCCTGAGCCCCACCTCAGATCATCAGGCATTGAATTCTCATAGGAGCACTGGACCCTGTGCCAAAAAGGTTTGGGACTGCTTCCATAGTTCACTATTAATAGTGTTAAAATGGCAGCAAAGGATATGACAAACACAATGCAAAGGACAGAAAATATCAGTGACAAACCTGCTCTCAGCCCCTCTACAGAGAATGTAAAAAAAATATGTCTAAACAGATCTATGGCATGAGAGAGTAAGATGAGGTTATGCATTTTAAAAACTGGGTGTAATGAATCAATGAGCAATATTTCACACAAATAAAATGGCATTTTTCTAGTGTTGAATAAAATTAAAAAGTTAACAAAGGAAAAATAGTGACTATATAGGCATTGCAGTCATAAAGCTGGTTTAGAAAATATCTCCTCAAGCTTTAAATTAATGATCTGGAATTCTAAAAAACGTATTATCTTGGGGATACTTGATATAAAGAAACTATATACGTGGAAAGTAGCTTCTAATGTATGAGTAAAGATTAGGAGTCCCAGATGTGTGCTATATTGTTTCCATGGGCCAAGAATAAGAGATTGTGTTTGCCTTTGAAAATAACACTTTCTATCCTTCTGTTTCTAAAAAAATACATAGAGGAATTAGATGGTTTAAAAAAAAATAACATTTGGCTATCCATTTACTTAGGTTTTAAGATTAATTTGGCCTACCATAAAAAAAAAGAGAGAATCCAATATCAAAAGAAGTCTTATTGTCCTGAGTCAGCATCTACATGGACAACTTATCCGAGATACTCTGGTTTCTATTCTTTTTGACCTCTGGAATTCAGGTAATTTTTCACATTTATTTCTGCTACCCAATTCTATGGAGATACCAGTGAGGGTCACTTTAAAAATATTAAACTATAATTCATATTCTGGCGACCAACTTCTCTTCCCCTGGGTCTCCCACTTTTTTACCTGGCCACATCTACTCTCACAGGATTCTCCAACTCCTAAACACCCCACTATCTTCCCAGTCAAAAGTGTTTAAACAATATTAAATTTAAATAAAAAATCTTAAGTAGAAACATTTTATAACATTAATATTTTTCTTTTTTAAAAAGAAAAAGAAAAAATCTTTAAAAAATCTTTAAAAATATTTTTTTAGAGCAGTATTAAAGTCATAGCAAATTTGAGAAGGTAGAGATTTTCCATAAATCCCCCACCCACACCCTATAATCATAGCCACCCTCGTTATTAAAATCCCCCACCAGAGTAGCACATTTGCTACAATCGATGAACCTAGATTAATATATCATAATCACCCAATATTCATAGTTACCTTAGGGTTTACTCTGGTGTTGTACGTTCTATGGTTTGGACAATGTATGTGATGTACCCATCATTACAGTATCTTACAAAGTATTTTCACTGCCTCCAAATTATCTGTGCTCTACATAGTCATCTTTCCCTTCCTCCAACCCCTTGCAAACTCTGATCTTTTTACTGTCTCTATAGTTTTGCTTTTTCCAGAATGTTATACACAATTAATCCTTGAACAATGTGGGGGTTTGGGGTGCCACCCCCCTGTGCAGTCAAAAATCTCCTAAGAAACTTAGTTGTCCCTCATTATCTATGGGGATTGGTTCCAGGATCCCCTGAGAATATCAAAATCTGAGGAGGATGCTCAGGTCTCCTTCATAAAATGGCATATGTATAAAGTTGGCCTTCTGCATCTGCGGACTCCCACTGTAGTAAAAAACACATGGGAATTTTTGAAAAAAATTATGTATAAGTGGACAACACAGTTCAAACCTGTGTTTTTCAATGATCAACTTTACTTAGACTCATAACAATATTCAGCCTTTTTAGATGGGTTTCTGTCGTTAGTAATACACATTTAAGATTTCTCCATGTCTTTTCCTGGCTTGATAGATCACCTTTTAGTGGTAAATGATATGCCATTGTCTGGAATTACCACAATTTATTTATCCATTCACCTACTAAGAAGCACCTCAGTTGCTTCCAAATTTGAGCAATTCTGAATAAAGCTGCTGGAAACATCTGTGCACAGGTTTTGTGTGGACATAAATTTTCAGCTCCTTTGGGTAAACACCAAAGAGTATGATTGCTGGATCATATGGAGACCACTCTTTTTAGAATATAATTTTCTAGTCTTTAAAATTTTACTTCTCAGTATATCTCAACAGTAGTACATTCTCTTAAGTTAAATATTTAAGAAGTCAAACAACAGTTACCTAATATTACCTTTCAAGTATTGGTTGTTTTGCATAAAATACAAATAGGGAGATATTATTTCTCTTTGCAAAAGTGTTTTCCATACAGATATTTACAAGTACTCTTTATTATTCATGCTAAATAAGATTACAAAAATCACCAGCAAAATCAATCACCAAGTCATCAATTTACTATGATAACTTGTATCTATTTAACATGTTCTTTATCTAATACCTGATAGGGTTTGTAATCATACACTTAAGTTTTTTGTTTCCACCAAAGTTAGACAACCGGTGAAACCGGTATCTACAACCGTTTTTGTTCAGTTTTAGCTAACTCTTGATTACTCGTGGTGATTGCGGGACAGCACAGAAAAGTGAGATCATTTTAACAGGTAGGTATAACTACCTCTACCCTAATAAATTCTATAAACTGATATGCTCAGTAGGTAGCCAACAAACTCATTTGAATTTTATTTCCTTTATTATTCCACTTCTAGACACTTGCCACTTGAATAAATGCTAATGAGCAAGGAGGCAGCCCCAAGGCAGAAAGCACAAAGGAAGAGAGAGAGAGAAGCTGTGGGAATGGATAGCTTGGAAACTAAAAAATTAGTTCCTAAATAATTACAGGTTGTGATGGTTCTATTGCTGTAAGGATATATAAATGGCCATTATTTTCTTACACTGGAAAAAAATGGAGGTTTTATTTTTCAAATATGTAAATGTGCTAAAAAAATGTTCCATCCAATTATTTTGTGTTCCTTTTCAGGCTGTTATTGAGCATATGTTCCATTTCTATAAATATTTTTTTCTTTTTTCTTCAACATTTTATACATTGTCTTTTTCCCTGAACATGTCCCCCATATCTTCCTTTTTATTAAGTTAATTATGATGGGCATATCCAATTTGTTCCAGTCCTGCCAAACCTGTTTACTACCCAGAAAAAGGTGAACTATTTAAATGTGACGACTTTGATTATTAGGCTTTGGAAAAGAGTTGTCACTAGAGCTATTTTTTAAAACTCCTATCCAAATTTCCTGAGTGCAATGTGCTGGTATTTATGTTTTAAGGGCCCCTTACTGAATAGAAATATAATCTTATTGTAGGAATTAGTGATCATAATTTTGGTATTAATAAATTAATTTTTAGCTAGCAAAATTAACTTTGTTATGCAAGATGGTGATTTATTGTGAAGGCACTGAGAGAAATTTGATCTCAGTGTAAACTGGTAACCAGAAGTTTAATGCCAAGATGTCTACATTATATTTATATTTAGTGAACACTCCTATTCCCTTATAAACACACATCATTTTCAAGTTTCTTTCAAGTTTCATTCCAGTAAACGTATACAAAAGAGTTCAATTCCATTTTTTGATATTTGACTTCTGATAGCTTTTATATCTCACCCTTCCTCTTTCTTTCCTGCTCCACAGCTGACAAGTCCTGGTATTTCTTCTTTTGATGCCAGCAAATATAACCACATAAAAACTCCAAACCAATCTCTCATTCCCATTCTCTCAAAACCTTTTTGAACCAGTTTGGGGGGACTGAACTACTTTACCAAGAAAATGTCATTATGTGAATAAAAAGTTTTTTCAAATTCCCATAATGTCAGTGTAGTGTCATCAGTCTTGTTATCTGAACCAATTTGGGGGTGGAGATCCATTCCATTTCTTTGTAGTTTTCACAATAAGAGAATGAAATCTGCTGATTATAGATCTTTTATGCCTTTATTCATGCATTCATTCATGTATTAATTCATTTTCTTAATAAAATATAAAGATGTCAAATACTTAGTTTTGACTACTAGGAAGTCAACAGTCTATACAAATTGGACTTAACGCGAGGGTGTTTTTCAACAATGGGTTTTATAATAACACTCTAACAATCATGCCTTTGCAGATCATGTTAGTGTGAATTGGCTTCCCTCACCATGCACTATTTCTGTTCAGCAGTAACCTGAAAAATTGGGAAAGAAGTGGAAAGTGAAAATAGACTCATGCTTTTTTAAAAGCCTGGTAACAGGAGGTTAAGCAAGAAGACAGCCCTGAGCATCACTATCTCCATCTTTATTACCATCATCCTTGCCACACAATTATCATCTAGCAGATTCCTACCTGATTTCTTTTATCATTTTTTCTTCCCATGCATCCCACATATAGCATTATCAACTTTTGAAGTTTAAATCAGATAGCTAGACTCCTCGATTAAATCCTTTAGTGGCTTTCTCATTGCTTTTTGAATGTAGTAACCTACCCATTCAACCATATTTCCCACCTTTATTTCCTCTCTCACATATTGTGGTCATATTGGCTGTTTTAATAGTTTGTGAATTCTCTAAAATCTAGACTTTCAAATATGCTGTTCTAAAATACTCTCTCTCCCACTCTACCTGCCTAACTTCTGTTTCATATTCCAGGTTAAAAATCCCTTTCTCAGGCATTTTCCAAGCCTCTTAATCTAACTCATAAGCTTCTATTTTTAATAGCACACTGTTCTTTTTCTTTCTCACTCTTATCACAGTTTATGATTATAGTTGACCCTTAAACAATGCGGAGGTTAGGGGCACCAACCCCTGCCATAGCTGAAAACCCATGTACAACTTTTGATTCCTGAAATACTTCACTACTAATAGCCTACTGTCTACTGGAATCCCTACCAATAACATAACACATATTTTATATGTTACATGTATTGCATATTGTATTCTTACAATAAAGTAAGCTAGAGAAAAAATGTTATTTAAAAAGTAAGAAAGAGAAAATACATTTACAGTATTGTACGTATTTTTAAAAAATCAGCATATAAATGGACCTGCACAGTTCAAACTTGTATTGTTTAGGAGTCAACTCTATATATTTGATTTTATATTTGTTTGCAAACCCAGACAGAAAAAGCCCATGAGGAAAGCACATATTTTTGGTCACGAGTTTCCATAAGTCTCTCAAGCTTCTGAGCAACTTGATGGCAGAAATACTGACTGCCTTTGTTTCTGACTATCTTTTCTTTGCACAGCTAACAGCCTTGGAAGATAGAGATAAAATTTCCCAGGCAAGCACTTAATGTTCAGTATAATATAATAATGTCTTCATCTAGAGCAAAGGTCAGATGTGACTACTGCCCATTATGGAAGACACTGAGTTCCCCAATCTCAGGTTTCCTGTACTGTAAAACACTCCACTGTGTGTGCAGGTGCCATCTGAAACTCTTTACAGCTTACCCAAGGGGAAATCAGGCTTGGGGAACTAATACGAACACTTATATGTTACCTAGTGTTATTGTTGTGAGTAATAAACTGACTTTTTTCTCTAACTGAAGGGTTTTATGCTTTTGTCAGTATTCATTAATCTGTGGCAGGTTAACTTGTGAGCTTGCAAGTAGGGTAAAATGTCAGATTCTTTGTAGTTCTTAAAAGTCACCACCATAAGTCTAGAATTAGCACATTACTTGGCCCATATTAGGTGGTTAATAAAAATGTGTTAATACAGAGAATGAAGGATTGTGTCTTTTTTGAGAAACTCATTAAGTTTAGTCCCTCAAACTAACACACACACACACACACACACACACATGCACACGTAATTTTTCCTGTAATGTCAGGAAGATTCCAAACCATCTAGCTACCATCCTTCCATAGACAAATAAAACTCCATGAACTCCGATTTAAGAACGGTCTAGTTAAAGTCTATTTTCTTATATAAATAAGAGAACTAAGTCCTGGAAAGAACCCATATCTCCTGAATTTTATTATTTTCTTCTTGTCCTAGTTGCCACCCCTACCTCCATACTAGCACCTTGAAATAATTTTTAGAATCAAAGCTAAAACACTTCTTTTCTTAGTGGCAGTACAAATTTTAAAATGTGCTATTATTGAGAAAACATGTAAGTGAAACTAGATTTAAGAATAGTTAGATAAACTCATGGCCAGAACCATAAATGTGACCAAAGCTGAGTATAAAGTATAAAGTGAGTAGAGATTTTCTTTGCTAATTAATAAAAGTAGCTTCAGAAAATGCACAATTGCTGTGCTTTTCTGAAAGCTAGCCCCTGGGGCTACCAGCGAGGCCTGTACCTGGTTCTGGGCTGAAGTAAACTATAGCTCTTATCTAGTGCTTAATGGCTCAATGCAAAGAGCCTGTTCTCATTATTGACAACTTTCTAACCTTGGGAAAGTTACCTGTTAAGTCTAGGTTTCTCATCTCTAAAATGAGGTAAATTTTTAAAAATCATAAGGTTGTTTTAAAGGTAAAATATGACTGCATGTAAAGAAGCAGCATGAGGAAAGTCCAGAAAGAATGATGAGACAAGTTATTTACTAGCCACCACTGTATCTGTCTGTGGAACCTAATTTAGTCTCTTTTATTTTGTGTTTAAATCACAATCTTGCATAATTGGCATACTTTGACATAAGAAATTCTCAATCTCATAGGTCGTCTTATGTTACTACAAAGTTTCATTTGGAGCCAAGTGCTATTATGGCTCCGAAAACTGTCAGTTTTTGTATTATGGCCCTTGGAACTTAGATCCAATAATCTTGATCTCCCTCAATAGTTAAAATCAGAGACCACAATCCAAATATACACTACAAAATAGAGGTAAATTGTGAGGACACTGTATACATATCGAAGCTTCAGTGATTACTGGCACATTGATTTAAGGTAAGTTCTTTATTCTTTGAATTTGGTTTTCTTCTTTGTTAAATGGGATATAATAACTATAATAGTAACTACATTCAGAGCTATTGTAAATACGAAACAAGATTTTTTGTAAAATGCTCACAATTTCTGAAGCTATCACTATGGCCACACACATACATACATACAAATGTAAAAAGTTTTGCCTTATTTTTCTCATAATAAGAAACTAACCCAGAGAGACTAAGCAGTTTATCTCAAATCACACAGCTAAAAAGACGTGGGGTTAAGATAAAAACTTACATCTTTCCAGTACAATATCCATTTTTATTTCATTCTGTTGTGCTCTCAGAGGCTATCCAAATGCAGAACAATAGCAGGTGACTGGGAGCATTTGATGTTTATCTTGACTTTAAAAGTATTATCTGAGACTTGACACTCTATAGGCTTATTTAATATTCTCAGCTCTTCTAAGAAGAAACGCCTAGGGGCATCAGCAATGCCTCTTGTTCAAGAAACTGGTGTTGAGGCACTTCTGAATAAACTGAATGCATGCTCCCTAAACAAAAGTGGTTTAAAATTGAGTACACAAAAAACTTAGTAAGCATCTGTTAGTACGAAACAAAGTATTTGTCGTTCGTTATAGCCTTGAACCCTTAACATACCTCCATGGGAAAGGCTAAATAAGAAGTAAAAGACAAAGGCTAAATAAAAAAAAAGAAATGCCACTATGTGAGACTTGAGTGTCTATTATATTTTATTTTCTAACAGGATTTATGAACATGCTACAAAATCTTTAGTCCTAAATGCAATTGGATGAATAATTATTTTGATGTGATAATAAGATTTCTAAAAAATTTTCTATAGACTATGGGTTGATGAATGAACTAGCCAGAAAAAGTAGCAATTTGCAAATGGCAGCTATGTCCATACTTGATGGTAAAAATATTTTGCACTTCAGGTTTCCTCTGTGAATTCTTGTTCCTGGGCTGTGTAATATGATTGCCCCTATCATACCATATAGAAATCCAAGATTACTTTTATGCCCCAAATGATTTAGTACTAATTTATGTTCCACTCAAATTTAATGAGATATATTTCCCTCTATCCTCCATGGTGAATAATTCGTGGTGAAGGGTAAGTTTCTGTTCTAACAGGAATATACATAGATGACTTCCAAAAGTAGGTTTTAGAGCTTAATATAGCCCTTAAACTGAAGAAATTTTGTGATGCTTCACTGCACACATGTGATGTTGAGCCAAAAAGGCAGTGCTATACAGACTATGTGACCCGAAAGTACATAAAGCAAAGAAGAAAGATTCTAATGCAAGTATGTAAATTTTAGATGATTCTGAGAAGTTCCAACAGATTTCTTGAATGAGAATCAAATTTTTTAAATTTCAGTAATGCTATCTAATTTTAGAGTCACATTTCTACCAAAATATGTTTTGTGTCCAGTTATTGTAGATTATTACCAAATAAAAATATTGATAGGCTTTATATAAACTCCATTAATAAATCCAAGAAAATGTGTTGATTTTTAACAGGATTGCTTTAGGGACAATTAATTATAAATGGCTCATTTTTGTACTGGCAACTCAATACATCAATTTGGCAGCTGCCTTAAGAATCCTGGCTTAATAATTTATGAAATGTTGTTTTGTCTGGTAATGAAAAAATGTACAATATGCCTTCACAGATATCACCGAATTAGGTCTATTTTTACCCTTTTAAATAGTCTCTTTAGCCAACTGTTCCTGGCTAGTATGCCCTGTGTCTTTATAAGAAGTTTCTAATATCATGCATTGCATCATTTCTCATTATTAGATTTCTAAAGAACAATATTACTGCAGAGGTACTGAGTACACATTAACCATACAGAACTGATTATTAGCAAGGTATTATAACTGGTGTTTTCACACTACCTCAACTGTCAACTCAGGGAAATATAATATTTTTTTCACTTGACCTCCATACCATCTGTGCAAATTGGCCTGCTTTACGCTTTTCACACCTGCTTTGATTCAGTTGATGTGCAAGCAAGGCAGATTTCTCAAGAGCAAGAAGAGTGTTTTCCAGGTTGCTTAGAGATGTTTGTCAAAACAAAATCAAAATGAATTAAATGGCTATTTCAACTCAGAGATCACATGGTGAAGCTCAGTATTTAAAAAAAAACAAATTAGAACTGAGGACATGATCTTGGGGGTCTAAAAGTTGTATATTAGCTTCTTTTTTTTTCCATTTTGTTGACAATCTAAAAATAAGTAGTATGGTAAAATGAACACATGATATAATCCCCCCATTTCCACACAAAAGATCAGAGCAGCTCAAAAACAAGAAGGAGGAGCATCTGGTGGAACTTGAACTTTCCGAGTTCTTCATATACTGAAAGCAGACATTATTAGATTAAAGAGAAAAATGCCAGAATGTTCAGGGCAAAAAAAAAAATTGCCACAGAAGTGGTGAATGCAATGAGTATAAACATCTAACCGCAAATCGTATATTTCTGTCAGATTCATTTCAAGAGAGATCAATAAGTTTTTTACAAAGGCTATTTTGAGCCTGAGCCAAGAAATATGTCATTCTTGCCCAGGTTGGCAGAAGAACATGAGCATTTTTTTTTGACAGCAATTAGCAGAATAGAATTAGTCAGCACCATTGAACTCAGAGATAAAAGCTGAAGAGGCTATTCTCTTTTAGCACATTCTATGGCAATTACCTTTTTGACTCAGGTCAGCTCAACTTTGAGTTTGAGAAAGCAAAATTTCAAGTTCAATGCCAATTCAAGAGTAAAGGTGTAAACTTTCTGCCATAACTTTAAAGCTCTCACATTTATAAAACTACATTTCCCCCAGCAAACCATTTATAGTTGTGAGTCCATTAGCTAGTTATAAAGCACTGGGGTCAGACACTTGGTAAGTAGGTTGTCTTGGAAATTTCTTAAGAGTAGAAACACCTTTCTAATCAAACAAAGATAGTTAGAACCATACCACAATTTTCTGTTTCCTTTAGTTTTATTTTAAATAAAAGATAAAAACTAGTTTATAAGAACATCCTCTTTTGTTATTTATAAAATAAATACATTAATGAAATGAATTATAAGTTCAATCTTATAACAATGCACTAAGAATTTACCTCCATGAAAACAAATAAATAAATAAATGCCCCAAATCTAAAACCTAAAGGGAGTTGTGCTTATGAGTTTAGACTAAGTTATGCTTCAGTAACAAATGGGTCCAACAAGAAAGGTTGATTACTCAGTTACATTTTATGTCACGTCCTTTTTACTCCTGAACTATATGGATTTTGGTTACAAATACATTTCCTGGAGGCAGTCTTCTTGGTTTCAATCCCAGTTCTACTACTTACTAGCGATTTATACTTATATAGGATATAGTATGATGTCAAAATTAACTTTTATTAATTTTAATGAACATGTATTAGTCTTGAAGGCAAAGTAGCATGAAGATTAAGAAAAACAGGTGAGGGTGTTAAGAAAATACCTACCTTATAGGAGCTCACAGTCCATAAAAAAGCCAAACAATTATATGGGAAACATGATGGAAGGCAGATCATGATCATAATAATGACACTTGGTATGGGTGTCCAGAAAGACTTACTGAAGAAGCTGAAATTGGATATAAACCTAAATGTAACATTTGGGAAAGAACAATAAACTAAAAGGTATGGCTTGACTCATAAAAGTTTAATGTTGAGAGGATCTCATGATATCCTGAGGATATCCACTGAAGAAGTTTATGTAGGAAAATGACAAAGAGAAAATTTTAGTAAGATAATTTTTGTAGTAAGCTGTAGTTCTTTTAGAGTGAGAGAATGACCAAGTTAGAAGGATCAGTTTGGAGTCATAGAAAACCAGGCATAATATATGGCAAGAAGGAATCAGACTAGAGATATCTAATTTTAGCTACAGATAATAAAATTAAGAGGACTCAGTTTCTGAATGCATGTGGTTATTGAGCAACAATTAACAAAGAGAGATGGCTGAATCACAATGACCAGCTACCCTTAAATATTCTCTAATAGTTTTTTAATTTACACGAGTGCTTAAAAACTCTCAAGCTTTTTGCTTCAGCAGAGTTAAGTTCAGTCTCTCTCCCTTATTGTAAAAGTCTTGAATAAAATCTTCCTTATCTGTTTTTTGTCTGAGGAACTATAGCAAAAACAAGAAATAAGAGAGGAAAGACTATTAAGCATTATTATGGGAAGCAGAGTGGATACAGTTGGTTATCTCACTGCTATCAATTTTCTTCTTTCTAGAAAATCTTAATTTTGTACAAATATTCATCTCTTCTTCTCAAATTCCACATGACTTAGTATAGATGAGTTTAACCTATCCCCAAACTAGAGAAGTAGTTTCTGCTGAATTTAAACCAATCTAAGTAATCTAATTTTCCTTGATGGGAGTGGTTCAAGAAAGGGCACGTGATTTAATTTTTTGCCAGTGAGATTGGTAAGCATCTTGTTTGTCTTTTTTGAGGTAAAAGCTTTCTTGTTCTAAAGATCTTTGTTCTAAAAAGCTTTCTTGTTCTCTTCAGAACAAGAGAAGGCAATTCTCTTTCTTTCAGTATATAAACAAGGAAGCTATGGACTTTGTTACTACAAGCAACCATTTTATTATAATTCCTAGAACAATATTCACCTAATAATAAAGTACCTATTTCTTAAGAACTATTCTAGGGGCTTGGGATGTAACAAATAAAACAAAAAAAACTTCACCTTGTGGAGTTTATATTCTATCAGAGGAGATGGATAATAATCATTTGATATAATAAATAAATAAATTATATAATGCTAGAAGGTGATGCATACAATGTAAAATAAAAGAAAAGGAGAGTGAGATTGAGTGTGCTCAGGGGTAGGTTGCCTAATTAAATAAAATAATCAAAATAAGTATGTGAGTCTTGTGTAGACTTTAAGAATAAGATGTAAAAAGCCAAGTGTATGTATCACATGAGGAGAGAGTGTTTGAGGCAAAAGAAACAGAGTAAAAGATCTAAGGAAAGGCATGACATAAAGATCAGTGTGCCTGAAACAGAGTGGGAGATAAGGCTAGAGTGAGAAAAGATAAGAATGGCAAAGGCATGGCAGAGCATTGTGAAAACATTGAATCCATTGTAAAATTTATGGCTTTAATTCCAATTACCAGAGGAAATTTAGATTTAAGAATAAGTCTGGGTTGTGGCTAACAAATCAGAAAGCCTTCCTCAAAAATACCTAAGAATAAAATAAATAAAACAGCTAAGCTTGAAGCCTGTGATCCCTCTGCACTGCCTATTTCATAAAATAATGAATTTCTTCATTATATAAGCCAGAGTTAAATTTCTATTCCTTTAAGTTGAACCTAGCCTAATTAAAAAAATAGTTTAGTCTGAATTAGAGAAAAGAAGATTCTTACCAAGAAGTCTTTATTTTAAAAAACAGCAACAAAATGAAATGGCTTAAATCATTTGAAGAAAAACTATGTCATACATAGAGAAGAACTCTTCATCAAAAACTAGTAATAGAGTATGTTGAATTTAATTCATAAAGAATAATAAAATTTTATTTTTCAATAGCATACATGTTCACTTGCCCAGAGAAAGAACATGGTATCATAGAATAAGTTATGGTGCCTTTGATATTTATGTTATTTAAAATCTTAATTACAATAGTCTCTCCCCATCTAAGGGGGATACAGTCCAAGACCCCCAGTATATGCCTGAAACTATGTACTAAATACTAAACCCTATATCTGCTGTTTTTTCCTATACATACATATCTATGATAAAGTTTAATTTGTACATTAGACACAGTAAAGAGGTTAACAGCAATAACTAATAATAAAAGAACAAGATAACAATATACTTTAATAAGAATTATGCAAATGTAGTCTCTTTCTCTCTCAAAATGTCTTCTTGTCCTATACTCACCTTTTTACTTTAAAGAAAGCATTTTACAGCTTCTCTTTGGCATATTCTAATTGCCAGCACCATCACTTTTGTGCGATGGGGTCATTATTAAGTAAAATAAAGGTCACTTGAACACAAGCACTGATATCATGATAGTCAATCTGGTAACCAAAATGCACACTGAGTGACTAATAGTTGGGGAGCTTATATAGTATGGAGACACTAGACAAAGGTATGAAGCACATCCTAGGCAGAAGAGAGTGGAATGATGTGAAATTGTGTCACGTCACTCAGAATGATGCACAATTTAAAACTTATAAATTGTTTTTTCTGGAATTTTTCTTCTGAGATTTTTGAACCACTGTTGACTGCAAGTAGCTGAAACCACTACAATTGAAACCATGGATAACAGGGAAATATTATACTAAGATTAGTAGAAGAAAATAAAACCAACTTAAAAATATATGATCTTCTGATATTAAAAATGAAGTTGATGTAAATTTTCTCTAGGCTATCTTTAAAATAAAATAGATTTCTCTTTGTAATTCATGGCTTATTTATAAATTCTTTCAACAAATATTTGCTGAGTACTTAAAAGTAGAGACTCACTTGATAGATTAAATGGTAAGGTGAAAGTCAATATATGCTGCTTTTCAATTTTGTCGCTATTAATTCATTAATGCTTCATGAATATATTCAAAACACATAAATTCATCTCCTATTATGTAGCTGAGGTATTTGATTGTGGATGACAGGGAGGAAGCGGGAAGGTTAGGTCAAGGAAAAACTCACAGATCTAGCAATTTGGTATTAGTATGTTAATGTGGTTAGATGCGATAATGCATACAAAACATTCAACGTAAGAGTTTAATAAAAGCTGTTGTTATTTAAAATGCTGCTTATTCTTAATGTGCCCTTGTGGTAAGCAACAAGTAATGTCACAGTTACTCTGGGCTTCTGGCAAATGTACTGGAGAATGTGGGTAGAATGTACTGGAGAATGTAGAATAAACACCATTACTTCAAAGGATTGCTGTGAGATTATTAACCCATAAAACCTAGTGCAGCAGAAAAAAACTTATGCTTAGACCAGATTAGTCATTACACAATATATAGTTCTGCAACTTTGGGGCCTTAGACAAGTCACTTAATCATTTCAAGAATGAATTTCCTCATCTTAAAAAAAATTGAGATATAAATAACATTTAATGAGATTCTTATAAGTGAAAAGATATAATTAAAGGTACTATGTAATTTGGAAAAGAGCCTATATCAATGAGGTGCTATTTAGCCTGGTATATAGTACCTCTTACCATGTGTAGTTTATTAAGAATTCTCAACTGAAAATATAAACATGAAATTGGTTTAGTTTTTTCCAAAACTTGATTTCAACTTCACTCTGTTGAAAATGTGAATATCATGAATAGAATCCAAAATTTCCAGTACCTTTCCATTATTGACATGTACTTGTCCTCTTTAAAACTGACTATTAATTCTTTCCTGATCTCTAGTTAAAGTTATGATACTGGTTGCTTGCATGGAAAATATAGGGAGCAGGGAGATTATAGTAACTTCCTTTTCAAAAATTATCTCCTTTAATGGATGGAGTCAGGATGAGACCAGGAGTGAAAGTTATCTTCTAATGTGAGCTAGTCATATAGTATGGTTCTGGTCTTCTCTAGGAGACCTAGAGATGGTTCTGGTCTTCTCTAGTTCATTCTGTCTTCATGTAGTGCTGGTAATCTTTGTGGTTATGTGTTGATTGTTTAGGGCAGTGTTCAATTCAACTTGGCACTCTTAATGAATGAAGTTCTCAGAGAAGTACAGTAGCCATTAATCTTAAACACGGCACCAAATTTTCTCCTTCCTCTTTACTGGATATTGTATCTTTTCACATGACCTATGTGATGATTATTTTGTGTTGGCTTTACTGTAACACAGGTGCCCAGATTAAATGTTGTTTCTGGGTGTGTCTGTGAGGGTGTTTCCAAATAGAATTATCATTTGAATCAGTAGACTCAGTAAAGTAGGTGGCCCTCCACAATGTGGGTGGATATCACCCAATCTGTTGAGAGTCTGAATAGAACAAGAAATGGAGAAAAGAAGAATTTGCCCATTTTTTTTCTGCCTTTCTGCCTGAGCTGGAAAATATCTCATCTTCTCCAGTCTTCCTGAGTCATTTCCTCCAAAACACTCTCTTTCTCTCTCTCTCTCTCTCTCTCTCTCTTTCCCCATATATAAATAATATATAATGTGTAATATGTGATGTGTATTGTATAATATGATATATACGTATGTGTGTGTGTGTGTGTGTGTGTGTGTGTGTGTGTGTGTGTACACAGAGTGAGAAAGAGAGAGAGGCAGGCAGGTTGAAATTCAGGTAAGAGCTGATGTTGCACTTTTGAGTCCAATAACTATAGGTCTGGCCAGCAGGGTAGAAACTCAAGCAAGATTTTTATGTTAGCCTTGAGAAAGAATTCCTTCGTATCTAGGAAATCTCAGATTTTGTTCTTAAGGCCTTCAACTGATTGGATGAGGCCCACTGACATTATGGATGGTAATCTGTTTTACTTAAAGTCTGATGATTGTAAATGTTACTCAAATATACAATACACCCATACAACAACTAGGCTAGTGTTTGACCAAACAACTAGGCACCAAAGTCTAGCCAAGTTGACATGTAAAATTAACTATTACAAGTACTTTATAATTTATAATTTGTATCATAGATCTTAATAATTTAATTTTATATTTAAAACATCTTATTATGCTCTATATATTTCACAATAACCAGAAGAAGCAGAACTTTTTTCTCATTATCACCATTTTACAGGTGAGGAACTTAATAGGAGATTAAGTACCTGAAATTACACAAGCAGATAATGGCAAGGTGGGACCCCAACCCAGGATTTTAACTAAAAGCCCAATTTTTTCCCTATCATCAGTGCATATTAATGAATACTTGATGATGATTGATTGATTGATTGATTGCCAATTTATGCAACTGAATACAATATAAAATACAAAAGAAAAAGAAAAAAGTGCCTAAATTAATAGAAACCCTAGCAAAACTACTGAGGGAAAAGGGAAAACCGGGAAAATTTCATTGGCTCAGGGAATACTTGGCTTTAGCTTAAAATCCTGAAGATAAAATTTGAAGAAGTTTAGCAGTCTTTTTACATAAAGTTCTGAAAATTGAAAGAGTTTCTCTAATTTTCTTCAGAGATTTCTTAATTTCTTTAAACTTGGTACACATTCCTCTCACCTGGGCTCTAAACTCAGGGGGTATTTATTCAGAAAAGACTGAATGCTTTCTCAAAGGATGCTTCCCATGACTCAATCAAGTTGGAGTTACTAAAATACCCATCTCCCAGTACATAGGAAATCTAAACTTGAAAAACTATTTGTTTTCCCTGTGGAAAAAAAAAATCTTATGGAAATTAACTTTTATTTTCTTTCCCCTCATTAAATTCCTATTATTTGAAGATATCACATGTGAAATAGTTCTGACCTGTTTTCTTTACTTTAGATTCATGCTTGCTACCACCATTATTACTTCATTCATTTTTTTTTGGTGGTCGTTACATCTGTAGGAGTTAGTATGCATTGCTCTCTCTTCTCTGGGGTCATCAAGAGGAAGAAGAGCTGCTAATGGCCTTCCTATTAATCAAAATGATAGCAAGGCAGGAGTGCCAAGTAAGTTAGCTGGCAAAGATGACTAATGCATGCCCACATTATTATTGCACAAGAACAAAAAGGTCTCTACAGTGAGAGCTGCAATCATTGTGATTGTCTCAGTGCTCCAAAAACTGGAAACAAATGACCCATTAGACAGACTTCTGGATTCTGGCCTTCTTAGCTGTCTCTAAATCACTGCTTATTTCAAAAGGAAAGCGAAGAAAATGTCCCTGGTTGCTCATTTGTAAAAGAAAATCGCCAGTGCTTTCAGTTTCAGATGATTGTTTCAAAGTCATCATAAATGAATCTCTTGACATTTCTGATTAAATAAAGAAAAACGAAAAAGAAAGAAAGTAAAACAAAACATGATCAATGCTTAAGGACTAATAAGGACTAAGATTTCTCTGTGGTCAAACACTGTAATGAGATATCTTGACACACTTCGTTAAGTCCTCAGGATATAGTCTGAGTGTCTTCTCAACAATTTCAAGGACTTTCTTAACAAGAGCCCGGGTGATTTTGTGTACTAGCTATGCTAAAGCAGAACGTGCTTGCTTTTATTTACAGAAAGTGGGTTTCGTTGATTTATAAAAAAAAATTGTTAGAGAAATAAAATACTTAAGATATCTAGGTTTTCTGACCAAATATGTTAAATGCTAAAACATTTCTAAAGATCTTTGTTAAACTAGAATTTTCTTATGTCAGAATACCTTTTAAATAGAGTTGTAGCACATGGAAATTCTCATAAAAAAATTTGTCACCAGAGATGGACATTGCAACAGTGCTTGACTGAGTTCCCAGATAAGAACTCTAGATTCTAATAGAAGTTCTGTTCTAGCTTATGTGTAATCCTGTATTAATCTTATCATTCAAGTATGTCAGCTTTCTCATATGTGAGTGAGAAAATCCCACAGTTCTCTATAATTCTGTAATTGTTAAGGTATAATATTAAAGTTGACACACAATATAACACAAACTCTGTGTGGTAATTATGACCAAAGGTCCTTCCTAATGTTTTTTGCTATTGTTTAGACAATTGGTTTTTCATTAAGTAAACAATATTTTTTGAACAACAGAGATATTATAACTAAAGATATACTCTAATTTATTAATCTACTTTATTTATAACTTAATTACAGTACAGGGGAGACTTTAAAAACTGGCATGAGACAAAACTAGTATTAGATCTTGACTCTCATGCCTTCACTATGTATCTTTAGCAAATTATTAGTAGTTATGAGCCTTAGTTTTATAATTTGTAAAAGTTGTAGTTAATCAGTATCATGAGATTGTGACAATTGTAAAATCTTGACTCTAAAGCAGTAAACACTAAAAATAACTGCTGCCATCAATTATCTCTTTTCTTCATCCCTCACATCGACAAATCCCTCCTTAACTACCTTTATAAAAGCTTGAATTCACCTTAGTATAAATGTGCAATTTAATCTTCATAATATTCCTGAGCCCATGCTTACCTGCTCACTTCACTATCTTGGATCTGTCATTTCCCCAAAGTCCTCATGGGTAGTAAATCTGAACCAAAATTATGACAAGTCCTTGAAAAGAAGCTTGGAAAGCTTCATAAAAACAACAGTAAAACCAAAAGAGAGTTTACCTAATAATTCAAATGCCCATCAGCTGGTGAATGAAAAAACAAACTGCAATGTAACATACAATGGAATGTGATTTAGAAAGAAAAAGTAACAAGAAACTGACATGCTACCACATGGATGAAAGTCAAAGACATTTTGCTGAGTGAATCAAGCCAGATAAGACTTCATGGTGTATAATTCCATTTATATAAAATACTCAGAAGATGCAAATTTATAGAAACTTAAAGCAGATCAGGGGTTGCCTAGGGCTATGGGGATAGGAGGGACAACCATTAAGAGTTAGTTGAAGACTTGAGGCAGCTCTTTTATTCCCTGAGGACTGTTACCAATTATGGGAGTAGGCTTCTGTGTGATACTGGCAGAAGGAAGCTTTTGAGAGAAAGAGAAATGAACAAAACGGTATGCAACTGAACATAACTAAAATGAGCAAATTGGAAAGTTGAAGAGTTTCAAACATATGCTGGTTCCTCCCCAATAATATTGCTAAATTTTGAGGCTGCACAAAAGGATAAAATCGCATACCATCTAACTAACAAAGACCAGCTTGGGGAGGAAATCTGAAAACAAATCAAACTATGAAACCCTATTGCAATGGTTTTCAAAGTGTGGCAACACACAAAGCAGTAGTAACGTCATCTGATAACCTGCTAGAGATTTGAATTTTGAGGACCCACTGAATCAGAAACTCTGATAAACTCTAGAGTGTTGCAGAGTAACCTAGAAGACTTATTAAAACAGATTGCTTGACGCAAACCCAGAATTTCTGGTTCAATAGTTCTGAGATGTGGCCTGAGAATCTGCATCCCTAACAAGTACCCAGATGATGTTGCTGCTGTTGGTCTGAGATTTATACTTTGAAAATCATTGACCTAAAATGAATGGTGAATTGAGGCTAGGACAAACAATTATTATTCACCTAGAGACATTTAGTGATTAATGATGAAGATAGGAGCAAAAAGAACTCTCATAATTAGCTCATGAAAATGTAAATTGGCATAACTATTTTGGAAAATTATTTATTAACATTTATTAAAGCTAAAAATATGCGTAATTTGTGAGGCAGCAATTCCAGACCCACATATGTATATCAAAGATAGGTATAAAAATATCCATAGCAGTATTGTTTATATGAGTTCAAAACTGGAAATGACTCAAGTCCATTGACAGAATGGATAAAGATAGAATAGTATATACTAATGACAACAAATAAACTACAGATTCATAACATGCATGAATCTCACAAACATAATGTCAGGAAAACAAATGCAAAATAATACTTACTGTAGGATTACATTTGTATAAGTTCAAAAATGCTCCCCCCCCCAAAAAAAAAAACCCACAAACAATAAAACAAAAAATCCTCTGTAACCTTGTGGTGTTAAAGTTCAGTCTTGGGAGATAGTGACTGAAAATGGACAAGAAGAAATTTCTAGAGTTATGTTAGTGTTCTATTTCTTGATTTGAATGGATGCTGATTTCTTTGTAAACATTCATTGAGGTGTACACTTATGAGTTTTTGTATTATGTTATATTTCAATAAAAGTTCACATTAAAATTTTAAAAATATATTTTAAAGAAAAGATAAAATAATAAAAAAAGATTTACCACCAAATTAGACTCTATAGAAATGAATCAAATGAATATTCTAGAAAAAAAAATAACAACTAAATTTAAGAACTGAATGAATGCATTTAATAGCAGTGGAGCTGGAGAAGATAATTGAAGCCTCAGATTTTCTTTGACTAGTGGTTAAATCAACTACCTAGATATTAAATTTATGTAGCCTATCACTTTGGAGCTTTGCTATATATTGTGTTTGTAAACTGCAAAATTGAAGGCTCTTTGTAGAGGTGCTATCTGAAGTATAATAATCTTATTAAAAGAATCGTGACCTATCCAGAGCTCATAAATAAGCAGAGAATACAGTATTTTAGATCCCTGTATAAAAAAGGAGAAATGTAGTTTATTTAGCAAGAAATAGCTGCATAAAATGTCTTATTTTAATGTTTTTGACCTAAATAAGGTAATTTTATATGGTTATACCTAATGTTAATCAAATTCTTTAATGGGCCCCATATGTCTTTTAAGGACTTAACATGCTCATAGAAGACTTCTAATTACTTTTGTGGTAAGAAGAGAGATATAAAAAGTCTTTCTAAAATTGGATTTATGCAATCAAGTTATTTCTTTTTGAGAGACAAGTTTGTTACCAGAAGCTGAAGAAGTCAGTCTCTCATTAGAAGAGAATAAGATCTAATCAAGTGTTGGTTGACTAACATGGTTCCTGTTCTTTATAAGTTGGAGTAAGAGTTATGACCAATAGAGGTCTACTTATTTTCTCTAAAACATATAAATCGTAATTACGGTTCCAGAAATCTTCTCCTTTGCTCTTAAAAAAAAAAAAAAAAAAGATGAAGGCAACCTAGACCTAAAAGTAAGCCTCCTGATTCCACTCGGGCAGAACCTGAGTGCAGCCATGTGTAAGCAGAATTTCAGTACTATGATGGTGACTTATGATCTGTTGCACCTTTGAGTCTTGTTGGAAGTATAGAAGCATTTCTAATTAGGCACCACACTAGTCACTGAGGAATCTTTATATCAAACTCTGCCGCACCTGGCAGGGTCTGAACAGTTGTATAGATTTGATAACATTGATTTCAAATTATTCATTTCCTTTTGTTTGAGCCATAAAGAATTAATATCCATCTAGTAATTCAGCTGAACTATGACTGGAGCTGAACTTATTCTGAGGGGAAATTTGGCCTGCGGTTCTTCTGAATTATTTGGTTCATTTGTTTTGTTTTGTTTTTTTCAGTAGTCAGCTTTTTCTTAAAAGCTGATTTATATATCTAGGGCTTTGCTAGAAATACAATAGGGAAATCTTGACTAGGGCTCTGAAAGGCTAGTAGAGTTTAGGGGAAATATATGATACTCCCAGGGCTTAAGGAATGAGCTGATTTGGTACACAGCTCCTCTTGGACATTTTAAAGTAAAAGAGGCAATATCTTAATTTTTTTCAAAAGTAAGCTAAAAAAACATAGTAAAATAAGGAATAAAAAATGAATTTAAACTCCAGTGGCAAAGACCACAACATGGAGGTAACTGATGAACATCAGACGTCATAGCAAATTACTAGCAGATGTCCTGCACAGCTGTACTCTCAGTATTGGGGTTCTCAGCAGGGGAGATCCAAAATGCTGGATGACCACAGCAAGAAAATTGCAGTCAAAGAACCCTTTGGAGAAATGCCTTTGGACTCCACTTGAAGAGTTAATGTTTGATGGAGAGATTTTAATCAAGCTTAAACAGATACAGCTGGGCTTATTTGTCTCTCAGAGATATAACTATTATGCCAACTATTCTTGCCAAAAGAAATTGTCGATGCTTTCTTTGATTAACCACTGGCTTGGGCTATATGTATGCTAACTCCCTTCGTTAGAGTAGCTAGTTAAGGTTTATTGTTTTGTAGATAAATAAAGTTCGTTGTTACAATTAAAAAAAAAAGCTTCCTGTAGTTGAGAAAAGTTCTTATAAATGAGAAATCACTTTATTTTCAGAAATATTATTTTTGGTTTTATATTCTAAAATATATAAAACTCTATCTCTATGCCTTTTTCTAGGCATAACATTAAGTGACCACAACCTTAGACATACACATTTTACATAGTGAAGGATTCACTTTTGATCTCCAGCTTTTGTACCCAAGACTAAACCAAAAGCTTCCCACTGCAGAACAAATTTGAGTGTGTTTATCTTTTCAGTAGTGAAGGGGTTCACAACAAGTCACCCCCAAATATGCCACTTTGGTATGAAGATTATTTTGAGCAGAAGGAAAACAAGACCCAGCAGACCACAGGAAACATTTTACCTACAACTTAACTGCCTAAAAGTTAGTATAAATTTTCTCATATGTGGGTGAAACTTTCATTGAAAAGGAACTAGAAAGTACACCAAATAATTTTTTCAGCTGAGAAACTTATCTTCATGGCAGGGCAACCTTCGTTTAATATACATTTTCTCCTTGCACCTTTGCATGAAAAGCCTTCCTCCTGCCTCAAACCACTATTTCTTTTGTTTCCTTCTCTTGGGATGGTATATGAGTCTCAAATGTCCAGCTGTCTTTGAGTCAGATATCTATCTTTTGGGGGCTCTTGTGCATATGTTCATAATTAAAAATTTTCTCGTCCTGTTAATCTGTTTTATGTTAATTTAATTCTTAGACCAGCCACAGAATCTAAAAGGATAGAAGGGACAATTTTTCCTTCCCCACAGTTCAAAAAGAGAACTTCTGGTCACCATAGTTATACGTATTCTTTATACAGGCAGAATCAGAGAAACTTGAAGTAAGAGAGAATATTATTTGAATGCACTAAGTATCTTTTTAGTATTTTAGTAACTGTTAAAGAGACTAACCAACTTATTTAAGTGGTATAAACATTTACTCTTATTTACAGATCAGTTTATGAAAATGTAGCTTTTTGCATTGTTATATATACTCATTTGTTCTTTTATGGAGTATTGACTTAGCTACTCAAAGTCTGTTCATCACTTATCACGTTCCCTCGGAGGGCTCTAGAAAAGTATTTTTCCTTACTTCTCTACCTTCTGGTGACAACTTTGCTTGTGACTACATAACTTTAATGTCTTCCTCCATCTTCACATGGTCTTCTCTTCTGTGTCTGTGTCTTCTTTTCTGTCTCTTTTAACAATCTCTGTAAGATTATGGCCCACTTGAATAATCAAGGATGATCTCTTCTGAAGATCATTAATTTATTTACATCTGTAATAACTCTTTTTCCACATAAGGTAAATTTATAGATTTATAGATTTGGATATGAGGACATGGAAATGTTTTTGGGGGCTGTCATTTGACCCACTCTTGGTACAACTGGGGATACTTAATGTTGCCTACCAGAAACATAGTGGAAAGGAAAAGAGGTGGATGAAATTTAAGGAGTGTATAAGAAAACGGATTTGGCAGCATAGTTCCAGGAAGGAAGCATTACTTTGATCATAAGTGGCAGTCACTGGGAATCTAGAATGTACATAGCCATATATTATGTGTTATAAATTTAGTAGGTCAGCATAGTTCTTACCCTCAAGAAACTGACAACCTACAGAAAAGAATCTCAGAATGCCATGATTTACTCAAAGTATGACCTTCTCTAAAGTTTATTCTTTTATATTTGACTTTTCCTTTTGGAAGTTATGAATGCCAACTATTTCCCTCTCAGAAAACTATAAGCAATAATTAAACTAACGAGCAGCTTTGTAAATTCAAATTCATCTCATCTTCATCTGACTTTCTCCTTTACAGAAGCATACCAAAGGACTGGGGGTCCTTTCAGTCATCTCAGATAAGTAATTGCAGACAAAATAATCTTTGATTTTTCAGTCAACAGCATTAATATTTCAACCTCAACAATCTTAAAGATAAATTATCCATAGTGACATTAATTATAACAAGATTCCTTGAGAGTGCAAATCAAGTGCTACATATAATCATTCAGGTTCAATTATTTCAAAATCTACTCAATGCAAAATTTCATGGAAATGCAACATGGGCTAACTATTCTTGTTGTAAAGAAAAATGAGATGTCAATACTAGAGGAATGCATTTATACAACATATTTATACAAAAAAATTTATACAAAAAAAAAGAAATTCAGTGGCAAAGGGTAGAAAGAACAAGAAAATGACAGAACCTATGGACATAGTTGGTAAAATCATTTTTAAACTAATTAATACTTTTCTTTACCTTTCTCCTTGGGCTATTGTGTAAAAGAAGATAATGTATGAAAACAAGTTTGTTTTTGATAAGATAATGCCAAATATGTAGTATTCACAGAGTTTTTACCATTACTAGAAAAATCTCTTTTCTATGAATCTTTGCTTTTTAAAAGAATATTTTAAAAAATAATGATAACAGCTCTTGGAGAAAGAATTATATGAGTTGCTCTATTTCTGTGTGCAGATATTCACATCTCCCCCTTGTTATCCAACATTCATACACATAAAACCACATATTCATAATTCCCATGTTGATTTTAAGGAGATAATGTTTGTGATAGCTATTCTTGGAATAAAAATAAAAAAGAATGCATAGAGAGTTATCACTGGAAAGAGACAGTAATGGAGTTAATCACTTTATGATAAATGCACTGAGAGCAGCAAATAAATATCAGTTGTCAATCAAAATGGGAGGCAATTGATATCTTGCTTAGAGAAACATGTAAGAAAGTAGTCAATTTTTAGAGGGTTTTTTTGAGAATACTAGATATATGGGCAATTTAAATGCTAAATCAGCCTGGGACAGGTCCCAAGAATTTTCTAAAGTTCATACTTTAGAAATACAAATAAATAACTTTGCAAAATTTAGTTAAAAAATAAAAACAGAAAGTCATTTTGAGCACCACCATCTTAGCAAAGATAATTTTTTAAAATTTGATTTTCTTTCTTGCCATTCTTATAATTTTAGAGATTAGGCAAAAATTTTTCACTATTATTAGCTTATTTAATAATATATGTGTTTCCAATTAGCTGCATAAAGCTTTATCTTAACACTCTAAAAACATCATTACATTTATTCAAGTTGATACCATAAAATTTAATTAATTATATTTATATCCTATAAAATTTAACTGAAATATAAGTGGTTTCCAGTTAGTCAATGAGTCTTATACCAATGGATTAGTTTGAAAAAATCTTTAGAGTCCAAGATTCTAAAACATTAGTTTTTAACTCAGGACTGAGGTTATTTGCAAATATCAGCCTCATTTATGGCATATCTTTTCTCTTGAATATGTTAAATATACATTTGTTATTTGTTCATTCATGCAGTACATTTTTGAGGTTCTACTTTGGGTATTACTAACTGGAAAAATAATGATGAAAAAAAAGTCCATAGTGATCAAGAATCAAATTTCCAAATGAGCAGAGAGAAAACAAGAAGTAAACAATCATCATTATAATTTTGGATAGACGTCAGTGTTTTGAAGACAATAAAATATGAACTTGTGATTAAGTATGATACAATAATGAGAATTAACTTTAGATGAAGCATTGATAAAGAGACAATAGCTTTTCCTTCTTCTAAGAGCAATCTCCTATCTCCCACATCTACCTATTCCGTTTAAAAACTATATACATCACCTGTTTTCTGTTTTTTTTTTTTGTTTCCTTTTGCTATGTGGAAGAATTGAAGGTAATAAATAGCCCAATCAAGACTATTCATTCAGAATTCTGAAGTGAATTGATGTTGATGACTAGAGTTTCTTGGGAAAATATTTTAAGAATAAGAAGCCAGTAATCTCAAAGCACCAAGATGAATAAGAGAAAAGTTTTTCTATGTTCTCTTTTGTTACATTTTATTAGAAGCTATTTTCTCAGAGTCACCAGCTACAGATGATATGAATGGAGAATGACTTATTCTTTGATTATATCTTGCCATTATCAAACCACCATGCCTGTCTGAATCTAAAATTGCTTGAGGTACAGGGTAAACAGTAACTCTTCTTCACATTTAAATGATGAGATTATTAAGGAGTGCCACATGTAAATGGATCTAGTGTCAAAATTGGAATTAAATATTTCAATCTTTTATGACTTGTAATAAGTGCCTATTCCCATCATGACTTTTCAAGTCAAAGTAATTTCATTTCCTATCTCCACAGTATCATTAACTGGAAATTGCATTAGATTTTTAAATCTCTGGGACCTACTTTTAGTTTGCATCCTACAATCTAGTACTAACATTTACTATTAATGCCACTGCGAATTTCAAGTCGTTACATGTGTCTTTTCTTTTTTCCTTCCTTCTTTTTTTTTTTAAATTTAACACTCTAACCTCTACCTGGAACTGAAAACCAAAGATGGTTTGTTGCTTTCTCTGCTTACTTGAGCTCCAGTTTTCTGGCTAGAAGGTTTTCAGGAGTCAAGATGTATTACTCTGATATTTGACAATAAGTAGTAGCTGTGTAGTGAAAGGAAATAATTTCACAAGATGAGAAGAAGGGGGAGAGCTGTGCCATAGGTCCACTAAAGACCTAGAGTCATTTATGACCTCTCAATATAAAAGTAATTATAAATATATATATATATATATATATATATATATATATATATATATATATATATATACACACACAAAGTATTTGGTCTGAATAAAGACTCTGATAGGCCCCCACCATTCCCTTGATGCCCTCTTCTCTAAGAATGTCACACTTTTTGTCTTCAATGTTAGAATGCATGCTTGGCTACATAGAACAGCTCCTGTCATCTGCATGGGCCCAAGAGAGAAAGAACTTAAATTTTGTTAATATCTGTGGGACTCAGGATTATACAGAACACGAGTCTCCAAAAAATGCTGAGCACTTGGATCCATGAGAAGAAAAATAATGACTCTGAATGAACAAGAATGATGGAGTGGACCAAACTGAGCAGCGACAGCCTGAATGTGGTGAAACCATGATACAGAAAGTATGTTGCCAGGTTGTTCTTGATTGCACAGGTCAACTCTGCTCCCTACCATTTCTCAGTCAACCTGCTGTGGAGGGAGTCTGTGATTCAAGAGGGGTTGAAGTGGGCCCTGACATTGAAGAATGGCTGGAGTCACCATTGGGCTGGAGCTGCAGAACTCTGTTAGGAAAACTCCATCAAAACTAACTTACCAAAAGGAAATCCTAGACCATATAAGAATCCAGAGATCCTGAATAAAAAAAGAAAAGAAAAAAAGCAGAGTAAGAGTATTAAGGAGCATGCACTGGGTTAGTCTGTTGGGCAGTGGGTGGAGCAGAGAACTGGAGAACACAAGAGAAGGACAGCCACAGCAGAGGAACTGCAGCCCTGTCCTCCCATGAGGCACCACTCTCACTCACCCTGTACCTCCTGTCCTTCCCACACCCACCCCCAGAGATTTCTCATGGATTAGTGTTCATATTTGAGACGCTTAAACTAATGAAGAATAGAGAACATTTTATTCATACATAAACACACATGGAAATTTTTAGGAATATTGGAGGTAAATAATTACAGGAAAATGTTGACATTCCTGCTTATCAAAGTCAGTAAGTGCACAGGGCAGCAAGATTTGGAGTCAGGATATGCTACATTCTATAAAATATAATTTTTTCCCCTTGATTTGTGACGCTGGGCATATTAAACCCAGAGAGAACATGTGTAACATTACAATGACTTTTGAATCTATTTTTTTTTCTCTGATAAGTCAGGGAGTAGAGCTAATATTTTTATCCTTTTTTAATTGTGGAGAAATCACTTTTCAGAGAGGTAACATGACAATCATTCTCTGTAATGATACCCCAGAAATGTGTTGCTTTAATTACATATATTATGAACTTTCTATTTAGTTTAGTTATTTTGTAGATTTGTTCACTTGTCTAAATTTTCGATACTTATATGAATTTATATTGCCTTATTAATACAAACTTCTTTGATTTAAAAATAAATAATAGTAATAAAACTCACCATTCTCTTTATTAAAAGGGAAACCTGAGATAAAATTTTCATCTGATCTTTTATTTTTATTGATTATTTTTTTCTACAGGATAAGGCATATTGAGATACATAGGCTTATAATCATAGTTGCTTTTTTTTTTTAACTTGAAATGAATTGTAGGAGTCATCTTTCCTAACCTTTCAGCCGGTGAGGAATCTTTCTGGTGAATACAGAGCAAGAATCCAGCATTTTTTCAATCAGTTTTTACTAGCTGCTCTACCTGCAGACTAAACATTTTATTCATTTCAAAAAACTTGATGAAATACCAACACAGTAATAAGAATTCCCCCTTGTTTCCATATAATAAGCGAGATAAAACTATTTTATGAATTCTGCAGCAAGGGAAAACTAATCAGCTGTTACCTGAGGAGAGTAAAAAGTAGGAGATAACAGATACTGAATGTTTAGCAAGAAAGAATTAGCTCAAATAAAAACTTCTTAAACCAGTTTTATATCATGTTTGGAGTACTCATGCCATCATTTATCTCCGTGTGATGTTGGGTGTCTTCTGGCCACCCTTTAGTCTCCTGGCCAGTAAACTAAAGGCTATATTTAACTACCATGCAACTGATCCCACTGTGTTGACACTGAACACAAAACTGTTCTCAAGTCCTTTGAGAAAGCTGTGTCAACTTTATGCTTCATATTCTAGAGTATACAGTGCCTACTGTATTACTAACATTAATGGAATAGTTTTTATGTATCAAGCACTATTTCAAGTACTTTGCTTTTATTTCCCTAACTCTTATAACTGCCTCATTAGGTATGGACTGTTAGCATCTCATTCTACAGGTGAGGAAACTGAGGCACAGAGACTTTAAATAACTCCCCCAAAGTCACACAGCTGGAAATGGCAAGCCAGGAATTTGAACTCAGGCTATCATGCAACTAAGGCCACACTCCTAACCTCTTTGCCAGTTTTATCACTGTTGGGGCCAATCGGAGCTCAATGTCGCCCCCCAGTGGTAGTGGGGAGGGAGTTGGGTAAAGACTATGCAGAGTGTATGTAGTTAGCATTTTTCCTCGGTTCTTCCTCAAATGATGGAAGTGAAGAATCACAGAACACTGAGATTTAATAATTTTACTAAAAGTATATTTTAGAAAGAAAAAGAATGCCCCAAGGAGGCACATGGAAAAAGACAAAGTATGCCCCAAGGAGACACGTGGCCCCAGCGCTGGAACCAACAAAAAGGCCTTAAAAAGATAACATAGAAGGGCAAAAAGGGCAAAAAAGTGGGAATGTCTGCTTTATATTTGGGCTGTGCTGATTGGTTCCAAAGGCATTCCTAGGTGATTGGGAAGTGAGGTCTTTTCGATTGACACCTGGCTGCTATATAACTGTGCCTAGTATGCATGTGCATATCCAGGATTCTGCTATCATTGGGGTGTTCTTTGGGTGGTCCCTGGGCTGGGCACCTATTCTTTTGTTTTCCCTGTCACTTATGTCTGACTAGCTCCCTAACTGTTTGTCTCTAAATGCTGGAGACTAATTTTCAAATGTAGTTTACTACTGTAACTTTTGAGCAAGTCAGCCCTATTTATTTATTCATTTATTTTACATCATTTGTTAGTAGTTTCTGAAAAGCCAGTACCATACTTGGCCCTAGATAAACATAGGACCTTTCTCTCAGGGAGTGCAAGTTCTAGTGAGAAAGGCTGAAAAGTAAAGTCATAATTACATTGAGTAATAAGTGCTCCAGGCTAGTTCTTCAAATACAGCAAACTATGTGGAACAAAGAAGGAGATCTAGAACTAAGTGAGTTGGGGAAATCAACTAGTAGAGGGACATTTAAGCAGAAGTTTGAAGAACAGTAAAAGTGAGTTAGGTAGAGGGAGTATGGAGGGAATTTTAGGGCGTTATAACAATATATGTGGAAGAAAGGAAGCATGGAATAACAGGAACATGCTGGGAACTGCAGTGGTTGGTTTGAACAGGCCTGTGGTGTCTGCATCACTGTGGCAGAAGATGAAATGACAGTGACAGGACCACCTAGCTTATGCTATAGATAGTATGTATTCAGTGCTTGCTATATTTGAGGCATTGAGGCAAAGTCTTTGCACCAATTCATTTAATCCTTACAACTGTCAAACATAGAGACTGTTGCTATTTAATTTTTCATACGGGAAAACGGAGGCACAATGATGGTAAGTCAATTAGCTAAAATCATACAGATAGAATTTTGAGCCAAGTGGAGGGATTTCAGGACTCATGCTCTTTATCTTGTGCTATACTGATAAACTTATGAAGATCTTTGCATACTAGGCCTCTGATGATATTGAACCTTCTAGAATACTTCTGCCGCAGACACACCCAGACTACCATGTGCCAAAGCAGATTCCCCTGTGTTAATTTCTTTGATGACTTAGTTTGATTTGTCCAATAATAACAGTTAAAATTAATTCTTGGCTTACTATTTGCCAAGTATTGTATAATCATATATATTATTTCATTTGATTTTTACCTATAGCAATAAGTAGACACTGAAAATCTAAGTGATATTAGAGAACAAAAATGCCTATTATTATAAAGTTAATACTGTCAAAGCCAAAATTTAAACTCAGTTCCAGTGAAGCATGTGCTCAATTCTTTTGCTTTATTCTTTTTATTAAAGCATTATAATTTTTCTGTAAACTTGTGTTGCAGAAAATGTATTTGGGGCTAAACTTTCAGGATTTAATGTGCCCAGTTCCAGCACTCAGGTTCTGAGGTGCTATTTAATTGGCACTGCTCAAAAAGAGAAATGTGGAAAGCTCAACTATTAGTGTATGATTTATTACTGTTTAAACATTTATGCTTTTGTTTCCTTGGAGATAATTCTCATCAATTTATGATGTGATTCCCTTGCAGCTAAGTAAAGTTTGTTTAAAGTGACCTGAAAAGGTTAAGTGCTAAACTTCAGAGATCTTCTATATATAACTACTTCAGTGACAAACACTTCTTCTAACTCTTGCATTAGTTAAAAGTAAAACAGTTTTATTTTTCATATTTAGAGGAAATTTTCCAACATTCTTTTAGACATGCAATACTCTTTATCTTATCAAGACTTTTTGGTATAAGAGCCCTCACTCATATTACAGTTGTTAAGGGAAATTAGTCTTGGTTTGTATTTTAGATCCACCATCTATTTATCTCATCTCCTTTATAAAACTGATATAACAATTATAGCTACCTCAATGGGTGATTGGGAATATAAGGTAATAATGCATATTTAAAAAAAAACAAAAATGAAAACAACTCAGTGGAGCACAAACTTCCTGTCATATTTGTTTCATCTTCTTCCTCCTTTTCTCCAGCATAATTGTTCTACTTTAGCCAACTGTAGCTTCTGATTTGCTGTTATAGCTATATTGTCAATCCAACTTCTTAAGTACATAAAGATCCTTACCACCTATACTGTTCTTCCTTTTCCTTTTACTAATTCATGATGCTAATCTCACTTCAAAAACAACTTTCTCCACAAAGGTTTTCTTATGCAATTATTTCCTCTTTGAATATCTTTTTTGTTTATGTGTGCACAATATTTAATTCCAAGTATCCAATAGGAGAGAAACCGACATTACAAGTTAAAATTTTACTTACTCTGAGAGTCAGTGAAGAACTTACAAATACGAGGAACGTGACACTTGTATGTTACACTTTGCACAAGGGTGTGGGTAGGACTAATAACCTTGACCTTACTAAGATAAGTCTTCTATAGCTGTACCATCTCCAAAATATTTTCTGTAATGTTTTTATTGTCCACACTCTATCAGTGTCATCTTTTCTGGTACCAAGAGAACCAATAATTTATGTATAAGTTTAAACCTTTACCACATATCTTTTTTTTCCTATCAGAAACTAGCCTAATATTTTTTCTGGACAAAGAAAAGAAGTCAATATACTTAAAGTCTGTGGTAAAGGGAAAGTGTTTTATTAAGACTCAGAAATTGTCATTGAGAGTCCTTATCCTATTTACCATAAAATACCAAATTCCATGTTTGAAAGGAAACCTTTATTCCAGGCTTTCTTATTCTGGCTCTTCCAGATTCTGAGTCATTTTTTTAAGTGGATTCTTTTTGCCTTTTTCTCTTATGGTGGCAAAGCAGTAATGAGAAAATTGTACTGATAGGCTCTGCAGTGTCAAAACAATAAATAACCTTAAAGAGAAGCCACTCTTGGATTTTAATTCTTGCTCCTTTTTTAAAACCTGAATATATTACCTTCAAAAGAATAATATTCTTAAGGGCGAGGACCTTGTCTAACTCATCAGTGTTTGCAGCAACTAAAAACAAAATAACGTTTAGTCAGTGCTTAATTTAAATTTAATGAGTGATGACACATTATTATTTTCTTTTGCTTGTCATTCATTTTGTTTGAATATTGTTATTCTTAGCAAACATTATTTTAAATTTTCCATAATCTTTCTCTTATCCAAAAATATTTTAATTTCTTCATGTTTTAACAAATAAGTATGAAGAAACAAAGATTTCAGAATATCTCTGTTATGGAATCAAGAAGTTTTTACTTTCACAGCTCTCCTCAAAAGCATACAAAACTCCAAGCACAATGGCTGATCATAGAGCAGAGGAATTGCAAGAAGAAAATATAGATTTCATCAATTTTCACCATATTAGTTTGACAATGACGCCGGCTTTTGTGTGAGAATGCTGAGTTTCTGGGAAGCATCAGAAAGTCAATGGAGCTCTTATCCCTGAGCACACTAGCAGGTACTACTTTTCATTGCCTCTATTTTTTCCCCAAACTTTTTTCTCCATTTGTTCAGAAATAGCTTACATTTCTGATAATAGCTTACATTTATAAAATGTGTTTCATCTCCAAGAATCCCTTGCATTTCACAAACCAAACACTTGTTTATATCTTGGGGTTTTTTTAATTGTTATGCTTCAATTAAATAGACACCCAAAGCAACCAATTTCTTTCTGCTCTCATGCACTTTGACTTTTGAGGACTGACTACTTTAATCACATTCCTCATAAAGCAAATGCATCTTCTCTGGCACCCAAAAAAGTCCCAAAGGTGTATAATTAGAGTGAGGTGGTTATAGCAAGGCAAAATCAACCTAACCATCACAGTGTGATGACATAAAAGACGAAGCTTATATGAGTGTCACTCACAATAACCAAATAAATATTTAATCTGTAAATTTGAATGAATTAAATTGGTGTTCTGACTTTACCATATGATTAGTTACACAAATAAACTGAAATCTAGATGCCAAAAAGAGTGAGTGGAGGAAGAAGCAAAGAGACAAGTAAATTCTCATGTTAACATTATATTTTTTATTCCCCCCACCCCAAATATGGCTACAGAAAAAGACATATTCACGGTTCTACTTATGAGATTGATGGGTAGAATTTAGTTGTGTTTGCAGTCATCTAGGTTTGTTATTTATTCAAGTATTCTGAATGTTTTGAACATAGAAACCTTTTCAAATGAATTCTGATTATCGTACTTATTACAAGGCCATGTAACGTTGTCATAGTTGAATACTTTGAAACACAAAATTATCAAATCCACAGAGAAGTGAGTATTAAGAGCCTTTCTGAGCTCAGATGAACGGTTATACCTTTGGAAAACCACTTTCCCCCCACTGGGATTTCAACAAATTGGTCAAGGATCATTTTTCTCTCCCTTTCTAAACATGTCAATAGAAGTCAAAACGCCAGCTGTTATCTTTAATTACCTGATCAAAAATCTATTATGCAGGTAGTTCACATTTTAATTTACCCCCTGTTATGATACTAAAATGTCAAGAGAAAAATATATGATTCAGTGTATAATATACTGTCAGGAGAAGTTGCCTAGGAGAGGTCTGCTAATATCATTTGAAAACCAGAATGTTTGGAACTTCTGTGACAATATAAATTTGTTTCATTTTTATTGTGGGATGAATTTTAGCTGGCTATTGGTTTACAATTCCTTTTTCATATTGCTCAAATTGGAGCCAATGTTTTTCCTTCTGATTTAATAACAATTTAAATAAAACATTCACTAACTTTGATCAGGCTGTTTCTCAGGAAAGCATTCTACTCTTCCTCTGATATTTTTTGCTAGTTTCAAAGTAGCGTTTCTCTAATAGAAACTATTTGTGAAATTCCAAGAATTATGTCATATTGTGAAATTAGTCACAGTATTTTCATGTAAGATTTCAAAATAGCTGCCTCTATCTAGGTGTGGAATATAAAAATATGGCTTTGTTTGACATGACTAATTCCAAAGATACAAATGAGATCCCAGTGGCCATGATAGTGGTCTGTGGTTGAGAGCTGACATTTTCGTCATCTTATTTAGATCCTCAAACTTTGATTTTTTTGAACTAATGTCATGTTTGATTTCCTGTTCAGGTAAAAAACTACAAGACTTTCTCCAGTACCAAGCTGATCTTTTTTGGCTCATGTCAGGGTCTCCATTCTGAACTGTGTAACCTCACATTCTCTCTTAATCCTTTGTGATAATGACAGTATAAAAGAGTTCTGAAACCCAGTTCCAATGTGTGTGTGTGTGTGTGTGTGTGTGTAGGCTTCCCCACACCAACAAACAATTCTCAGACACAAGCGGTGTGTCCAAGAATTAACTCAATTCTGACACTGTCTACCCAGAGATAGATCAGATTCCACATGTACAGGGCTCAGTCCCACAAGATGACTCTCCACTTCAGACACCAGTTGCAAACCCAGGTTGTTAGTGTCTCTAAATCAGAAGTTCCTCTGATCTCCTCCTTAGGTTCAATTAATTTGCTAGAATGGCTTGCAGAACTCAAAAAACGCATTTACTCACTAGATTTCTGATTTATTACACAGGACATTAAGGGATACTAATCAACAATGTGGATGAAAAGGGATGACATAGTAGACAGAAATCTGATCGTAAATTCCTAAATGGGCAGGTCCTGGCAGGTAGTCCAGTACCAGGTCTATAGCTTCCTTATCTTTAACTAAGTGAGCCCTGTCTATTGTTCTTATGCATCTAGATAACATACCTTTCAAATGCCAGAGTAATTTCCTTTTTCAGACCCCTGGAAGGTGCAATCACTGGCAGCAGATCACAGAACACAGAACCCCTCGTTGTTATTTGGTTTCCCTGCATATTTTCTCTGCAGAGAAATATTAAATGTTAAATATTAAATGTACTGTAAATATTCAATGTTAGCTACCCCGTACCCACCAATGCAAAAAAAGTATGTGTCTCTCCATTTTGTTTTTTATCCAATTCTAGAGATTTCTCCACTTTGCTTTCTCCCACCTCTTTGTTCTACCACCAATAAATTTCACGTAACCTTCCTTTTTAACTGTTTTATCCTTTGATTCTAAATGTATAAAATAAGCTACAAAACTGCCATTCTCCAGAGCATTTCTCAATCAGTTGAGATTTTGCCTTTAGGCATGTCCTCAAAACTTGCCTGAAATAAATGCTTATAAAGCTTTAAATACATTCTTATAAAGCTTTCTTCAAGTCTGAAAGTTCTTTCCTGAACCACAGCCAGATAAAGAGGTACAAAGAGAAAGGGATGAAGAAAGGGACATGGAGCTTCCACGCCCTCTCCAGTCATGCCACTCTCCTCACATTTTCACATGTTCGCCAAATGGGAAGCTCTTGGAACCCTGTCCTTTTTGGGTTTTATGAAGGCATTGGTACATTATCATGATTGATTCAATCATTGGCTGCTGTCAATTGATTCAACCTTCAGTCTCTCTCTCTCTCTTTTCCCCTCTACTTTGGTCGGATTGAGAGTGGGACTGAAACAACTAGCTCCCATCCTTAGGTGATATTCAAAAGTGACCTCATTAACATAACATATCACTCCCAATATTTAGGAAATTCTGACAGAGAGCTGTGAAACAGAAACATGAATGAATAAATATATTTATTATAAATCATAATATCACATAGTTACACTATTTCTATAGTTGTAGTAGACTATGAGATATTATTTATTAGGCACCTGCATTTCTTCTCTGAATGTGATTTCTCCTTTTGCTTTTTCCAAGTGATTTGCCATGCAATAAAACTACTAAAGAAAAGTTTTACCGTTTATTTTCCACTCAGCAGGATGAATTTCTAGGTCACATGGTAACTTTGGTCTGACCCAGAAGCTATTAATGAGTCAAAGTCCCACAAGAAAACACTGAAGTTGGCCCTAAAGAGACATGTAAAGTAAGGCAAATGTGAATAGAAATGGCTAATATTTACTGGATTCTTGCTATATGCCAAGCACTATTCTAAGTGTTTCATATACTAAACCATTTCTTTGTGAACACAATAACCTTATGAGAGATCACATACATATGAATAGATAGATAGATAGATAGATAGATAGATAGATAGATTATATGTAATACATATATAACATATATATGGCAACTTTATTCTTTCAGTTGTTTAGGTAAAAAAAACTTAAAGTCATCTTTGATAGCTCTTTCCAAATCCATATCCATAAAGAAACATTATTGGCTCTGCCTTGAACACACATCTAGAACTCATCCACCTCTCCTCATCTCCACTATCGCCTTGGTCCGAGTCAACAGATAGCTTGCTTGGATTACTATAATAATGATATAATAATATAATATAATAATAATATTACTGTAATAATAGCTTAATAATGGGTTCTCCTTTTTCTCCTTTGTGCATTCTCCCACATTTCACCACCATCTATTTTTAACTCATTTATCTTTTTAAAAATCAAGTAAGTTCTTGTCTCTCCTGTGCTCAATATACTCTACACTCTTTTAGGCCCTGCCTTTTGTTACCTGTCTGACCTCATTACCCACTACTATTTCCCTTGATCACTTGGCTCCCATCACATCAGCCTCCCACCAGGCATATACAGGCACTTACGGCTTTGGCTCCAGTGTTCCCTCTTCCTGGAACATTCTTCCCTTGGATATTCATTCATCTAACAACTTACCTTTTTTTAGGTTCTTGCTCAACTCTTACTTTTTTAATAAGGCAGAGTATGTTCCAATTTTTAATCGTCATTTTAATTAGGATTAAAAATAGACTCAGAGAGGTTAAATATCAAGGCTATGATTTGAAACTATGCAGTCTGGTTTATAGATAGTTCATTTCACTAGAAGTATGGAAGAGTCAAAATCTTAGCCCTTTACTGTTTTGCTTATGGATGTAAATTAGGGACATACACTCACAGCTGGGAGACATGTAGTCTTACCTAGGTCTGACTTTCTTGACTATGGCTTTGCTTTTCAAAATGTTCCTTTATTTGAAATAAGCTGTTCCTCCTCTTTCTCACCCTTCATCTCAGATTCAGCTTGAGCACCATCTTCTCTGCCAGGCCTTCTACAACTTCTCCAGGCATTTGGTCTATTTTCTATGTCCTCTCCTCATAATATTCATATTTCAGCTTTTATACTCACTGAGTTGTACTGTATTTGATCTATTTATATCTTTTATTCTTTGTTTCTAATGTAAGTACTCAATGATTTATAATACTCAGTGACTACTAGTTTGAACATAGAATAAATGAACAAATTGTTATTCGAAGTGATTTAGGCATAAATAAAAATTTTGCCTACCACAAGATGCCTTTCTTTGAAAAGCTTATATAAGTAAAATGGCATTTGTATACTTACTTACATACATGTGTTCATGTATGCACACACACGTACCCCACTTTGGCGATAGGGGGAGCTTATTTCTAACATATTTTACCCCTTACTCCTGCCAAACCACGTTATTAGACTTTTGAATCTTTAAATGCGGTTTCTGTCTAAAAAGTGAGACACTTTTTCTTTTTAGATATATTCTGTGGACAATAATGAGGAATTGTTATTAAAGAAATGTTTTAAACATATCTAAATTTTCTAGAAGAAAAACTATAAATGAAAAGATCTTGAAATAAGCTCACCTTTAGTAGCCCAAATTGATACTGTCCCTTTCACACAATTTTCTCCAGTCATTACAGATTACTTTGCATGTTCCAGATATATTTTTTTAACATAGATCAGTCATAGATTAAATTTTATATTCCTCTCTTAATTCATATGTGGCTGTATTTGGAGATGGGACCTATAAAGAGGTAATTAAGATTCATTCAGATTATATAAGTGGTCAATGCTCTGACAGGACTGGTGGCCTTACAAGAAGAGACACCAGATAACTAACTCCACTAGAACTGAGGAAAGGCCATGTGAGGACACAGCAAGAAGGTGGCTGTCTTCAAGTCAGGAAGAGAGGCCTCATCAGAAGCCAAATAGACAAGAACCTTGATCTTAGATGTTTAGCCTCCAGAATTGTGAGAAAATGAAAGTCTGTATGGTATTTCATTGTGGCAGCCTGAGCTAAGACATATCATTTGTTATATTTGCAGTTAATGTTTTATAATACTCATTCTTATTTTCCTAGATAAATAGTAAACTTTGAAAAAGAGAAACATTCCATTTTTCTTGTTCACTCACTTAAGCTTGAATTACTTAGAAACAGAAAGCATTTACATTTCTTGACTAACAAGTCATTTTCTTACAAGTGAATTAAAATTTCTTTCTCTTTTTCTCTGTCTTCTCTTGCAGAGCTAATAATGTATTCCTCATCTTTTTTAGCTATGCAAAAAGAAGTCAAAATGTCTAGGGAATTATGACAATATTGGCCGTTCACTAATATTTGACTCTTTCATTCCTAATTGTCAAGAGTGAGAAATTGGAAATGCATATTGCTTGAGACATAGACTGTATGCAGTGGTTTTAACATTTTTAAAGTCACAATCCCCTTTGATTTCAATTCAAGTTATAGATTTCTTTACAAAAATGCACATGGGCAAATACATGTGTAATTTCAGGTGTTCATAAACCTTTTGAAGCCCATCAAAGGCCTTTCTTAAGTGTCCTTGAGTTCCAGGTTAAGAACCTCTCTGTTCTAGGCAATGTAATTTTATTCATTACAATAGGTGAGACATACCTGAGTTTTTTCTAAATACTTAGAAAAAGAAAAATATCGAAGGTCACATAATTCGAAATAACATTTCAAGTTTTCCACATCAGTACTTCTTAAAAGGAGCTCTGGAGTAAAGAAATGTGAATTTCTGCTACTAGGATATTTACACTACTGAGTCAACTAAAAATTTTGTAAGCTCTTTAAAACGGCCCAGTGTTTTCCTGATGGAATCAGCAAAGTAGGTTGCCTGTGATATTTTTAAAATCATGAGGGGAATATTCCGGGGTCTGATCACAGACTACACATTAAAATGAGTCATGATGGTGACCTATACTTTGAGCCGTAGAGACACAGCCGTAAGGGAAATCAGAGCTTCTGAAAAGCAGCTTGTACACTCTGATATATGTCATGTTATCCTAATAGAAGTGAGAGATGAGCGATTAGAGGCACTCCTTGAGTTGCTGCAATTTCAAGCTGCCTCTGAAGCTCAGGCTGTGGAAGGGTTGCCTTCGATTTTGGTGGGGAGGGCTTTCACTCTTTCTCATCTCCATAGACACAACAGAGCTAGCATTAAAGCTGGAAACCCCTGCTATACTACACCTTTTCTTCTAACTCCACAAGGAAAGAAAAGTAGAAGCTTATAGCATTTATTCTTATTCTTTTTTTCCAACTAATCTGATAAACCCTAATTAGTAATGGCTTTAATTTAAATGTAACAAACCAATCAATATGATACATCATAAAAATTGAAGATTCTTTCATTGGTATTTTAATTATAATGAAAGTGCCTAGAAAAGTCCCTCAGTAACCGTCTTTATTAAATTAGTTGTTAAAAAGCAAACACATACAAAATGAAATGGTTCTTTTGTTACCAAAGGGATGTTCTGATGGACGAAAAAAAATGCATAGTGCACAATACGAATAATGGGGTTGCATGTGTGTTGATCGTCAAGATATTATGTATTTCCTCTTTTAGAAGTTTATTTCATGCCACAGCTTTGCAAGGGTGGGATCAGAGGTACAACAATGTGCTGAAGACCACTTAGATATAGAGGACAGAAATTTTTAATGCATTCAGCATTTTTTTTAATAGAGAACAAGAATTCTCTCTCATATCTTCAGAAATAACAACTCTAATGCTGCACAAGCGGTACTTTCTTACATGACTGCCACAGAAATCTCAGTTTCTCCTTAGTCCTGTGCTATTTATTAATGAAAAAAAGAAATAGACTTCCCATCCTTAATGGCACTTGGCAGATAGTCAGAATGACAGATAAGGAATGTTCTTAGTAGGTAAACTTAGACAGAGCCAAACACCTTGACAAACAACAATTAAACTTTCATTTCCACCTCCACAGACATAATCACCATCAATGCCGTTGCCTTCAGCCCTAAGAAAATACCTAAGATACTCAGGTCTTCTTTCTATGCAAAAGTTCTTACCTCCTAGCTTTATTCTTTCCATAAATATTTTTTGGTATATATGCTTTGAGATTTTAAAGTCAGATCAATTTTAAATTATTCCACGTATAACTTTTCGCAGGAAATTCAATTATATGTTTCATAATATTTTCTAAGAGTCCTTATGAGATTGGTTTGGTGAAAAAAAAACACTGATTTTGAATTCCTGGTTCTGCTAATTGTGTGATCTTAGAAAAACAATTTAAACTTTTTGTAGTCATGTTTTCTTATCTGGAAAATGGAAGTGATAAAGTTTGCAATATCTTTCTCACAGAGTTATTGCAATGACAAAATTTATATAATAATGAAGGTTCTTGGTAAACTGAAAAAAATCTTTTTAAGATAATATTGCTATTATTTCAGTAGTTTTTAACTCCTTCTATTAACAAAATAGATTAAAGATTACATTTACATCTGCCACTTGAGGCATTTTATATTTATAAAACAGCACAAAAATTTCTTTTTTATTTTATAATGTGTCTCTTTATCTTTATGTCAGTTAGAAGAAAGGAGCTGGCTAAAGCAGTCCTTGGTCAAGTCTAGGGAAATCAGTAAAAGATGTAGTTTTAGAATAATGCTGTTCTCTAGAATATTTATAGAAATTGTTTACTTCCAATATTTAAAAATCACCATATTTTATCAATCAAAATATATTAGTTAAGTGAAGATTTTTCTTACCCAGAACCCAGAAACTTTAAAATCTTACTGGTAATTATCTCTCCTTTTTCTTCTTTTGTTCTTGTGATCAACATTCCAGGCAGAATCTCAGTTAATTTTAATGATTAATTAGTAAACATTTGTGCCTATCTGTGCCTCAGTTTTGTTAACTATAAACTGAGAATAATAGTAACACTTCTTTCATAGGTTTGCTGTGAAGATTAAACAAAGTAATAAAATTAAAATGCTTAGAACTCTTCCAGGAACAAGTAAGCACTGATAAAATATCACTACTTTTGTATTAATATCCTTCATTCCTTCAACACATTGGTTTATCACTTGCTAAATGTGTTAGGTGCTGTTCTAAAGGTTTGAGATATAAAATGTTAATACAATGAACAAAGATTCCAGCTCTCATGGAATTTATATTCTATTTTGAGGAAGGGAGAGACAGACAATATTCAAAAAGCATAATAAAGGAGAGACAATGATTATTACTATTAGGAAAAGTGATCGGGAGTGCTGAGAATCAGGAACGGGGGAATTAAATTTCAACAGAGAAGTCAGGTAAGCTTAATAAAGAAGACAATTGGAAGGAACAATTTGAAGAAATGTATTATCCATGTACCTATCTGGCTAAAGAATGCTCTAGGTAGGGAGATTAGCCAGTGCAAGGATCCTAAAGCAGGAATATGCCTACCATATGTAAGAATATTAAAGAGCTGAATGTGACTAAAGTAGAGTGAGTGAAGAGAAAAGTGACAGAAAATAAAATCAGGGAGAAAATTGAGGATGGACTGTGTAAGACCATATAAATCTCTGGAAAGACTTACATTTGGTAGCAACTGGAGGATTTCAAGAGAAAAAATGATGCCATTTGGTTGATGTTTTTAATGAGATAACACTGCTGGTTATGTTGAGAATATGCCCTAGGCAGGTGAGGGCAGTCGCAGGTAAACCAGTTTGAAAGCAAGGAGAATGTCTGAGGTGAGAGATCATGGAGGCGTGGACCAGGGGACAGAAGTAAGAATGGTGATAAATGTTTGGGCTGTAGATATACTTTGAAAGCAAAACCAATAGGTTCACCTTATAGAAAATAATTTTTACAAAACCTTACTTCAATTCCTAGGCCACAGAAAGCTTCCAAAATTAATCACAGAGACATTTGATTGAGCTACAAAGATCTTGAAGCTTTCAAAAGAAAGGTGGACATTAACTAGAAAGATTAATACAAGCTCTCTACAAACAGCTTCTCTGTTGAAAAGATTATTTGTAAAAGTTTAATTATTTTGTGAGGGATGGAGTGAACTATTATCAAATACTGATTTTTGTGGCCTACTATTTATGCTACTCTCAGAGAGACAAAGAATGCAGGTGCAAACCTAAGAGAAAAGGGAAAGTCCCATAGAGATGAAGTAGTGGATTATTGTTTTAGTGCAGAGTGTGGAAGCAGGCTACTTGGGTATAAATTCTGTTCTGCTACTTACTAGCCTCAGTGTCTTCACGTGTTACATAGAGATGATGATAAAATTGTTAAGAAACTCACAAGGTTGCTTTAATGAGTAGATGATTTATTTTAAGAAGAGGTCTTAAAATGGTGCCTAACAGTGTTATAAATGTTAGGAATTATTTTCTGTGTGTGTGTGTTAAGGAGGAGCTCTCTGTTCTATGCTGATCGTTGATTGCCATTTTACACTTTCATTACTCTACAAGTTTGCAAAAAGCACTGGTTTATTAAGATGTAGGTGATCGAATTTTGAAGAACTGATTCACGGTCAACAAACACAAATAAAATTTTTTTTAAAGTTAAAATTACAACCTAATTATTTTTTCTGAAACTAATGCCACTAAAAGGACCAAATACATGTGTCAATAAAATTTTCTTCTGGACCATTCCCTCAACAATAGAGAAAAAAGTCAGAAAGTAAAAAGGTAGTTGGATATTTAAGAAGTGTTTTCACAGAGTGATGCTGACCTGATAGGTGATCGTTTTCTGCAGGGACTGCTAATGGAAAAAACAAAAATTCTAGTATTGGCCAGTCAGTGAAGACAATTTCCAGACAGTGATAGAGGAGTACAAAATTATTATATTTTCCCCAAAGATTTTTAATATTTTCAGTACATGACAGTCTATATATCTTTAATTATAAAATCTTCTCCATTGCTTTCATTTGCATATTGTCGTTTCCAAGGTTTCTATTTGAATTGACAGTTTCCTGATTGCCTAGTAATATTGAAGAGTACACATTCACCTAATTAATTATACACATATGTCATATTTTAAAGTTTATTATTTATTTGAGAGGTATGTGTAATCAACTAATCAGTTATATGCATGGATTAATTAATTAGGTCCATCTTAAGAAGTTATTTTTCCCAATTGTGAATATATAACTCTTGTATCTGAAGAGCACTTTATTCTGAGATTCATTCTTTACTTACAGTAATTAGGAAAGAAAGAAGAGAAAACAAAAAGGAAAAAAATATGTCTAGAGAAGGCATATGTATCTACTTCGCATTACTTAATGAGATGGAATTCACAAACTATTGCTATTTGGACCATGTTTGCAGCTGTCACTGTTTAATCCATCAGATTCACCACAGGAACTACATTCCAAAGAACTGTGATCTCCAGATGACAGCTCAGAGCCCAAAGTTATCAAAAAAAGCAGAATTAGTTTTTTTTAATCATTAATCGTTCTTTCTGTAACTCTTTTTTTCTCTTTATTTGTTTTAAACCTACCCAGATATTTTTGGTTTCTTTTGGAGTACTCCCAAGCATTTATTTTACCCAATACAATTAAAATTTTATTACATGATCTATGGGGTTCATCTGAATTTGGCACTGCTTTGGAAGTTTCAATCATTTTCCTGGGCCAAGAGGAATTCTGTGAAAAAGATAAAATATGGGATTTTAGCAATAATGATTTTGCCTTGGCTTGTGTAAGTCCTGAATTAGTATTGTAGAAAAACACATCATTAACTGTTAATAATATTTTATGGGATAAAAAGACTGATAGACTATATTCATGACTTTTAAAATAAATTTTAAACAAAGATATGTGCATATACATACTAATAAAATTATAATGAGTCATTATAAAAGAAAAATAAACATCTAAAAATAAAATGGATTATATTTATTTGATTATGTTATTAGAACAGTTTGAAAGAATATTCATTGATCTAATGTTCTGATTTCTTAAGTTACTCATATATGTGATGTTTGCTTTAAAGGCATTGCACTCATATCTTATTAATTTTTGAGAATATAAAACAATAGTGCTAATAAGAAACTCTTTAATACAGCAGAAAGAACACAATTTATTATTGGGAAAGCATCATCAAATTTATATGTAAGAAAGTTAGCATAAAAGTAACTACAAACTCTGGACAGAATTGCACACTAACAAAAGAGAAGAATATTAAAAATGTCTTCATCTTCTTGAGAGGTAAATGTATGTACATTGTGATTTTTTTCCTGTAAAACCCATAATAAAATCATGAATTAAATCTGGAAGTATGTGTTTACAGTTCCAAAGATCAAGATCCCAAAGATCAGAAGGGCCCATGACCTTGCAATGTAAAAATCACGATTTCAGACTTCTTATTGGGCCTATCATGTTTACAAGAGAACACACTAAAAAAGAGAAGATAAGGAAGCAGCTGCCTTCTTCATTTTTGTTACACAAAGATAATTTTATCATTTACCTTACATGAAAAAGAAGAGCAATTTCAATAATATTTACTAAGATACTGAGTATCTACGGGGTCGCCTCTGTGTGTGTTTGTATGTATGTATATAGGTAGATAGGTAGGTATGTTTGTGTCTTTCTGTCTCTTTCTCTTATTTTTCTAAATTATTGACTTTAATTACTGGATCACGAGTGATAAACATAACTAATTTTACCAAATTTTATTATGAGCAGTTGACAAAAGATTAAAGTTCCTTTCCATATATTTAGAAATAATTTGTATGTTTATATCAACTATACCATCTGTTGATTAAATTAGGCTCAAATAAAAATATGTTTGTGAAAATAATTTATGCAAAAATGTTTTAAAATGAAGATTCAAAACAAGGTGCTGGACAGTTGTCTCCTAAAAATACAAGCATAAAATTAAAGTTTTAAAATATTAGAATAAAGGAGCATATGGTATGGTATTACTGAATACCTGAGTAATCCAGGATAGTTTAATAAAGCAATGAATACTACGATTAATACTCAAAATAGGTAACATTTTTATAAATTAAAGATAACATTGGAAATTTTAATGGAAATTATTAAAAATGCCATTTAAAATAGCAAAAATCCTCAGTAAATGTATATAAAAACATATAAAGCCTTATGAAGAAAATTTTAAAATATATTAAGGGTATAAATATTTCTATGATAGAGGAATGTAACTTAGTAAGGAAATAAACACTATAAAGATAAAACTTTATGAATTGATTTCTAAGTGCAATAAAATATCAGTGAATACATCAGTGGAATTTTTTTCTGACTGGAAAAAGTGTTTCTACAATTCATCCTTTAAGTATAGATTTATGTGAAGTCAAGCAATCCTGAAAAAGTGACAACTTTTAGTTTCTTCATTTTTATAAAATATACCATAAATAAAGTTTTAGGAATTAAAATATTGTGGTACTGCAAGAGATATAGATGAGATAATCAAGGAAACAGATTTTAAGCATAAAAAGCAATGAATTTAAATGTAAATTTTAAAATCAAAATTGTAGAGAAAAGGTATATGAGTTTTTAAGATAGAATTTACATGAGGAAGGTCTTTCTAATATATTACTAAAGCCAGAAAGCAAGGAAACTTTAATACACAATTACAAAATAAATAAGACTTAAATATCTTTATGGCAAAAAATGACAACAGAAAAACATCTTTAACAAATTGTCAAATAAATTCTAAGCTAAGGGAAAATAATATTTGCAACACATCTGGCAAAGAATTCATAACCCTAATATGCAAAGGGCCCTTCTAAATCAACAGAAAAAGAGAACTCAGAAGACACTCAGGCAAATCATAGGAAATGTAATATTATATTTTTAAAAATCAACTTCACTAATAGAGAAAAGGAAATAAATATAAAACTGATTATTCACTCTCAACCTACCTGTTTGACCAAAAATAATAATAGTAAAGAACAAAATAATATACGAAACCACAAAATGGTAAATACATCAATCCTGTTGTTAAGTGTTAATACAAATCTTTGAAAAGTGATTTGACAATATTCACAAAAATTTAAATATGTGTACACCATGATTCAAGAAATAATTCCAAATAGATCATTGCCAGGTGATTAAATATATATAGTATATTATGTTCATTGTTGAGTAGTTTTTAACAGTGAAATGTTGCAAACAAGCTTAATATCTATAAACAATGGCTGATTAAACAGCTGCAATATTTTTGTATTTTGTATTTTAATTTATTTGAATAAAGGTATTCATCCTGGAATTCTTTGAAGCACATTAGAAATAATAAGGTGTATCTCTATTGGTAGTGACATAGTTATAACTCTCTGACATATTGTTTAGTGAAAAAAAGCAGGTAACAAAATAATATATACAAAATTATCCTATTTTCATAAAATGTTATAGATGTGTGTATATGTGTCTGAAGAGAGTCATTTGCAAAGATGAGAGATATTTCCTCATCTAGTTTCCTGTATTTCCATAATCATTCTTTTAAAAATATATTTATAATTAAAAATAATGATGGTTTTAATTTTAAAGTTAATAAATTTTAAAATGTATACCCAATTATATCCAAATTATTGTTCAAAGTATATAGAGAGTGTTTATATAATGCTTGTGGGAGTATAAACTGTTCTATAAATTTCTGAGGCAATATGACAATATTCATCAAAAGTATTAAAATATGCAAATTATTAACCTAGCATTTTCAAATCTGATAATTTCCCTTGCAACTAGCCGGTCGGAGCTGCTGCTGTCCTTATCATGAAGGAGGTCCATGAAGAACATAGAGGTTGGGCAGTCTCAAACTAGAGAGCCACAGATGTTCTTGACTTGACTCGAAAAGTGTTTTTATTTTATTTTAATTTTAAGCCAACAATCATTCAAATTTAAGATTTGAATGATTTACCTAGAAATTGTCAGTTTTGGGTTTCTTCTGAAAATTTCGAAGATCTGCCATACTGGAGCCAGATATACCCTTGACCATGGACAGCTGGAACAAGTATCAGCTGACACTTTGAGACAGGGTTTGTTTCAACAGTTTCACCTCAGCCTCTAGCATTTCTATGCTTAGCCCATCTCATTTACTTTTCCCCATTTGGCTTTTGGATTTGCAATTCCCAAGTTAATGTATTTGCTAATGAACCAAAAAGAGATGATTCAATCCCAGCTCTTTAACTTACAAATATAAAAGGAGTCTATTTTTTCATTTATGATTCTTCCATGATCTCAGGTCATCAGTCATTCTCCATGACTTCTCTAGTTTTATAATTTTATATTGCCTAAACCAGAGTTACTCTGGTTTGGGTCCTGGTATTCTGAAGAGAAGAAATATGTGGGTTTAACTGTGGAACTTTCTGTTTATCAAATGTATTGCGTCCCTATGTAGTGAAAGTTCTTGGCTCTTCTCATTAGGTACTTTTCTAATTACTTTCTTCCAATTTATTATAGATTTGCTTTGGATGGAGACCAGATCTATTAACTCTCCATTTCATCAGGAGCTCCAGCAAAATTTTCAGTCTGCCACTGCTTCTCCTTAAGCTATGAATTTCTGCACTGGGGATTTTTTTCTTTTTCCAACTAGTAACACAACCTGATTTATATTGGAAATCTGTCAAATTGCATTAAAGAGTTCTTGATTGAATTAGCAGTTTCCAAACCTCTTTCTCACAGCTGTCACAAAGAAGAACTACACAATCTGTTCAGCTGGTTCAGGGCAGGTGATTTTTGCCTTGACAAAAGTTTTTTTGTATCAGTCTGTCTGGAGACTGAAATTTTTCTTAGGAGGATTATAAGAAGAAGTCAAGGAAAATTTTTTGTTTTCACACCAGCAGCTTCATAGTGCTTATCAAGTAACTCAAACCCTGTGACTTACCTGCTGCATAGCTCAGCAAAACTAAAACTATGGTTCCTGAACCACAGCATGCAAGGAGGGAACTAATCCTGAGCTCTAGAAAATAAGGTGCTTTTAAAAGAAATATGTCAATAATGGAACAGCCTGATATTTAACCACCAGAGTCATGAGTTGATAGGTAAGGCTTCCAGTTTGATGATGATCATAAAGATATTTGGGGGAAACAATTTTATGGTAAAGAATTGGACTTTAATACTAGGAAGAAATTAGGAATGAAAAACAACTTATTTTACATGTAAGAAAACTTACATCAAAGGAAGTTAAGGGACATTCTTATAAACACATAGAAGCTAATTAATGGTAAAGCCAGGGTAAGAATACTAACCTTGTGCATTGGAGTCATAATATAAATGATGTATTATTTAAGCATAAATGCCTGTCCCCTAGAAGCCTAAAATCAAGAAAGGACTGTGAAACATGCACCGTACACACACACACACACACACACACACACACACACACACGCTGTTCCAGATTAACAGAACCACACTGTGGCAACCCAAAGAGCTTCCTCTTTCCAGGAGAAAGCAAAAGGAAAATTTTGTCAGAATGAGACTTGTTTTCTGAACAAGATTTAAACACCTACAAAGTTCGAATAAAGACTCGTAAAGAAAGATCAGAAGGCAAGTTCTAGGAGAACTGTGAAATGATGCTAATTGATCTAAATGATAATAATTTGATAAATATGCCACCGAGATGTCTTCATAATGACTTTTGCAAAACTTCTCCCCAGGACTTTTTTTCTACCAAACAACAGAATAAATGCTTTCAATAGTTCTACACTTGTAACCATTTCTAAATATTGCTTGAAATTGTACATCAATAATTCCAGATTTGTATTCACAATAAAATGGAGGGTAAGCCAGATGGGATTCCATACACAGAAGACGAATTTCTCCCATTTTGAGTTATTGTGGTTGAAGATAACTACCAGACAAGTTAGGTTTCCTTAGTCCACTTACCACAGTGCTTCCTCCGTTTCTCACACCCCTTCTCTTTCTTCACGTGGTGGAAATGGACTGCCAAGGGAAAGGCCCAGGACACAGTGATGAAGCGGCTGTTGCAGAAAAGCACTCGAGCCTTTATGCATTCTCAAGTTGTGATATGAAGTCACAAACATGAGAGGGAAATGAGTGAATACACTTTGTTTCATTTTATCTTCAAGATAATAGTACTTCATATTATACAATTTTCAATACATTTTTCAAAATAATATAATTTTACATTTTTTTCAAGACATGATGTTTCACTGTTTTCCTGAGAAATTTTTCTTGTTATCTTTAGAATAAATGTATTTTATCCACTTTTCTTTGGACTTTTTAAATTATTTTCCTGTAAGATTATCTCTAAGTGTTTTTATTCTCTCTAGCCTTATTACAAATAAATGAAGCACCTTACAATCTTTCTTTTCCAAGAACACATTCTACTTAGTATTTGTACTACTACAATACTTGGGCTAAAAGATCAGCTCATTTCAGTCGTTTATGAGATTTCTTAATTTTGTTAAGTTTATTTTCTGAAATGACCTTTTGCAAAGAAGAAGTTTATGGATAGATAATGTTAAGTCAAAAAAGTTAAAATCATTTTTTAAAATTATTTCTTCTTCAGAGGCACATTATCAGTATTGGCAGGAATAGCTTTCTGCTTCAGAGATCCCCTTGCAAAGTTTATGTCTCCATGTCTCATCAGTGTCACTTGTTGGCAAAGAAAGTAAAACATGACACAGGATAATTTCAGGGACCTGAAAGGGCCCTATACTGTTCCAAATGCTTGTTGCACCAGTCCCCTGAATATTTTATATTTCACGGCTGAAAGCTAAGTCTTTAGCTCAGAAGAAACATTAAAGTTTAAATTATAACTAACCTGATCAGTGGACAAGCTAAAAAGCAAAAGTACAAAGGATTAATCTTTTTTTTTTAAGTCAGCTAAAATTTTGAGGAGGATGGAGAATACATTGGGAGTATTGTACAATTGCAGTAGACACAATGGCAGGACTTACACACGAAGTGAAAAATGACAGAAAGGGAGTCTAGAAATGCTAGAAAAAAATGTGTTCATTTTATACTTTTTTTTGGTATGTATGATTTTCAGGATGCATAGCAGGATTTATTTAAGATTTTATTTTGGTCAATTTTCCACCTTGTTTTAAATGCCTTTTCTCTTTTTACTAAAAAGTAACCATGGTGGCTACCTAAGACCATATGTCCTTTGCTTTCCCCATGTCCCCCTCCCCCACCTTTGTTATTTCTATCTTCTAAGGAAAATTCTTTTCTTCATGTCAGAAACGAACATTTGCCAAGCACTATGATAGGTGGTAGGATTTCTAAATACATACATACATTCATACATACATACATATATACATACACCATCTCTGACCTCAAGGAACCTAAACAACATTCATTCTTTCAATGCCCACAGAGCTTCCCATCAAGATTGTAATCCCTTAGTCCTAACTATAAAATTCAGTCTGAGACCATTTGAGGAAAGCTTCTAACATGAAAGAGAATAAAAACGGTCATAACCAAAAAATTAAAAGAAAGAGTAAATAATAGAAGAGACAATATTATAAACAATATTATCTAGAAGATATGCTATTGTATTTACAAAAAGAAAAGAGGAGGCTAATATAGAAAAATCAGAATGAAAACAAAAACAGAAAAAGCATCCTTGTATTAAACTATTTATTTTGGCAAATAAAGTTGAGAACACATATAAAATTACAGAGAGAAGATAAGAAACTTAGAGGATCTTTCATGAGATCCTTAATCTGAATTATAGCAATTCTGAAGAATAAGAAGAATAAATGCAGGGGTGAAAATTTTCAGAGAAATAATACAAGGTTATTTCCTAGAACTAAGAATGTCTATTTTCAGAATAAAAGAATCCACTGTGTGATCAGACATCAAATGAGAAAAAGGCCTATTCCAAGGCACAACATTATGAAATATTAAAACAAATTGAAGATTTTTTCAAAACTTTTAAGAAAAGTCAGATCATACAAAGGACAAGGAATAAGAATAGAATCAGTTGTCCTGACAACTATGTAATAATCTAGAAGATACTAGAGCAATTCTTAGAGTTATTACAGAAAATGACTTTAAAACCTAGACATCTACATACAGCTAAACTAACAATCAAATGCAAGGGTAGATTAATTATAGTCTTCAGAGGTACAAGGCCTCAAAATTTTACCACCCATTTACCCTTTGTTCAGAAATTAATGTAGGATGGGCTTTATCAAATTACAGGTATAAATTAGTTTAAGGTAACTCATGGGACCCAGGAAATGGAGGGCCTAGCAGAAGAAACAGAATAAAGTGAATTCATAGGTATTCTGTGAAGAGAAGTGTCTGAATGACAGTGGTACAGAAGCCTAAAAAGTCATCAGCCCAAATTTGTCAGGAAGATGGAGGCCTCCAAGAGGAATAGATACATAATAATAATAATAATAATAATAATAATAATAATAGAAGAAGAAGAAGAAGAAGAAGAAGAAGAAGAAGAAGAAGAAGAAGAAGAAGAAGAAGAAGAAGAAGAAGAAGAAGAAGAAGAAGAATGATAAAAAGAAGGAGGAAGGGATGAAGAAGAACTATGGAAATAAGAATGTAAATTATCTGGCAAGTTTAACTAGCTAGAAAATTAGGAATTAAAACTAAACAATAAACTATTGGAGATTTGAGAAGATTTAGCCAAATATTTAAAGAAAGCTAAGAAAATTGAAAGAAAAAAAGGAGAAGAAAGGGGAGAAAAATAAGAAAATGGAGGTAAAGCAGCAGCAACAATTAGTTACAAGTAAACCAAAAAAAAAGTGCAAGACTGGAATACAATTATATTCCACTTAACTCAGCAATGAATAATACTTGCATTGTCCTAATGAGTATAAGTTTAATAAAATGAGTTAAATTTTTAATGTAATGATTGGACAGGCAAATAAAAATATATGTGAGGAGAGCTGTAGGAAAGTTAAATCCTCATTTTCTATAGAAAGACATCAAAAACTAGTATCTAAACAAACAATTATGAATGTTCATTTTTAAGTATGCTATTTTAAAATACAGAGGTAAATACTAGACAGCTACAAGATTAAGAAGTAGCGATCTCTGTAAGGGAACATTGTAAAAGACTGAAATGGATCGAAAAAATCACCAGGTAAGTTCAGTAATGAATTCTGCATTGTTTAGAGCATATCTCTCCAGGTTATAAGATTCTATAGATTTCTATAGAATTTTTTTGTGCCTTTCATTGCATTTCAGCTATTATATAACCCTGTAGAGATAGAAGTAATGTATAGAAAACTTAGAGTAATGCAAATAATTTCTGATCTTATGTGTTTTTCTGGTTTGAGGATTCTTCTTTACATTGGTTTCCTCACTAATTAATGAATCAAATAATATCTTTGATATATGTTCATTTTATATCTGGATGAGAGTCATAATTTTACCACTTTGGAAAATTATTTTTTACCATCTCTAAGAGTAGCTATTAGTGATGGGAAGGAGTGAGATAGACTTCTGACTTCCACTGAGGTTTTTTGGTACTCTTCAAATTCCTAACTAAGTACACATCATTTTAATAAAAATAACAAATTTTAAAAATAATTTTTAATTTTCCATCATAGAAATTGAAATATTAAAAACTGAAGAGAATTGTTTAAAATGCTTAGCACTCTTGGAGATATTTTATACAACAGGCAGAAGTAATTAAGAAGAGATTGAGGAGGGTGAAGAAACTTGAGGAAATCAGAAACATGGATATTCAGTGGTTTTGGGAAAAGTACACATTTCAGGACACAGTGTTCAAATAACTTTATCTATAATTCTGCCAAAGTCAAAACTTAAAAAAAATTCTCATGTATTTTGCCATTTAGTTTGCTCAAAATTAAGTAATAACCTCTGAAGTTGACTTTTCTTGCCTCACCCTCCTGTATGTAAACTTTTCTTTGCTCCAAATCCTATGTGATGCTTCCTTTCTATTTTAGAGAATTGTTTTTCTCATTTACTCTTAGTTACATCACTTATGACTCAGTATTTTCCTGCATGAACCTCAGTCACTCTTTTTATCCTTCAATACTCTCCACACAATGTATGTCCGCAGAACGCCACCCAACAATCGTCCAGCAAAGGAAACTATGGGTGTGAACTACATCGATGATCTTACATCACACCATCAAGACTGGATACATTTCCTCTAACAGAATAAAATGTTTCCAGGGCAAGAACTGTATCTTCTCAATTAAGTTGTGTACAGTACACAATATGCTAACAGTACTTGATCAATAATAATTCTAGTCACTGCAAAAGTTTCCAGCATGTTCTCAGCCAAAGGAAACAGTATAGCATTATCTTCAGTCTCACAAAATATATTTTATAAATATCTGACTTTAGATTACAGTATTTGGCAAATGCTATCAAAAAATAGGTCTTAAGCAATTTTATCAATGTAAAGCAGTTTCTGCTTTAGAGAGCTATTTTTTTAAAGGAGTTTGCTTATCTGACAAGTTCGCCAAAGTCCTAGTTAAAAATGTGCATTTCACATTCACTCCCAGTGACATCAAGAGATCCAAATCTTATTTTCTCTTTCTTTTCCTTTCAGGGCTCAGTGGAAGTCATTTTTGAGGTCAGTACTTTCCATTCCAGATAAGCCAGAGAAAGAGAATTGTTAAGTAAGAGCAGTTTCTGCATGGGAGCTTTGTTTATAAACAGAAAATAAAGAGCCCCAATGAGAATATTTTATATGGCAAATGGCTGACCTCAAAGTCTGTCTGAGAGTCTGATTTAGAGTATATCTAACATCTCTGACAACTGCACACCAGCAGTACAAAGTAAAGCATCAGTAAATGAAGACACTGGAGAAACAGCTATTGCTGCGTGAAACCCTGAAATGGGGGCAAGAGGTGGTGCTTGCTCAAAGGCCAGTACGTCTAACAAGAAAAGAACAGGATTCCTGCAGTTCAAGTTTTGCTTCCTTTGTTCATGTACAAAGGATTGACTAGCCATAGTAAAAATCCTTTTAACATTTTCCTCCAAAGAAAATGACTTTTGTATTGTCTGTCTAATTATCCTTTAAGTGCTTACGTATCATAAGAGTTTAATGACCTATTTTCAGTAACTGGGAACGTTGACATTTTTCGTCATAATAATACCTAATTCAGAGGGCTGTTTTAAGAATTGTTTTACCACAGGAAAGAAATTTACACCTAAAAAATGTTCCATTAATTTTAACCATCATCATGATAATTGTAATTGTTCAGCTAAATTCATTTAATAGTTGATATATATAGCAGACTGTATATTTCACATTTTATAGTTGTTGTGCATAAGGAAATGGAAAGTTGTGTGTGCTGGTGTATAAATATAGCTATTATTTCAGTAGGCCTGTGTCCATGTGATTAAGATTAATATAAAGTGAGTATCCAAGTTGTTAGGAAATAATAGTAAAGCTCCAATAGATAATCTTGCTGAGATAAATCAGAAGACATAATAATAATAAAAGTTCATATCTCACAATTAAGCATATAGATGCAGCTGAAACAATGGGGTGCTACTAAAAATTACTAAAATATATTTTAATGGTTTACTCAAATTGGCAAAGTACAGTGAAATTGATATGCATGCATTGCTACAAAGCATATAAATTATGACATTTTAGAAAATAATTTGATAATTTATGTATGCTTTTTATAACTTTTAATTGCCCTATGAAAAATATGTTAAAGAAAATCATTCAAAATAATTTTTTAATTCTTACATGAATGTGTGTGTATGCATATATGTGTGAATGTGTGTGTATAGCATTGTTTTTCATATTAGAGAAAATGACAGGCAACAGGAATATCTGGCAGAAAAATTATTAGTTCATTCAATAGCTTCTTGACTCGAGGTTCTATTATATTAAAAATAATTATTAAGAAGATTACATAACATCTTAGAAGTATGTTTATTTTATAGTAGTAGAGGAACAAATGGGCTACAAAATCATATGATACTATGATTGGAAGTAAAAAAAATATATCTATGATTAGGCAAAGATAAAATTAATTCCCCAGATGAAGCTATTTCATTAGAAAACTGTATTTTTCAAACATTCTTTACTGATACTGTGAAATTAACATTATTTTAAAATTTTTACAGCAAAAAATATTGAAATTATAAAGTAGGTAAATACTTAAGAATTAAAATATTTAATAAATTTGAATTTTTATTAAATGTCTTAAAAGTGAGGCACAACTCTAATCAGTAATTTTAAATTATAGTTTAATGCAATTTAACAATAGATTAAACAAAGGTTTTAATATAGCACTCACAAAATGAGTTTTAAGAAATAATAACATGTCCAGGTATGGAATGAAGATAGTTGTAATTCAGGACATTTTGAAATAAATGTGAATTTTCCTAATTCAACATTTTGAAATTCTCTGATTATTTTTTCTATTCATAAACCTATATTATAATCAAAATATTTTGAGGTAAATATTTTCAAACTGCTGAGTGTCTGTGAATTTTCTCAAGAACTGCGTAAAAGAAAAATGTGAACCATACCATTTATTATTTCCTAGACCTTGGCCTTTACTGGTGAATGACAATCTGTGTAAAGAAGATTTAGGTCTTATAATGAACAGATTCATTCTATAAACATAGTTCTTAATGCCAGTCTGAAAGACGGTGCAGCCTTTGATTGCTCTGAGATTACAGTCAAATATGGCCTGCTCTCTACCTGATGTCCAAAAGTCATCTCAAACTCAAGTCCAAGGCTTTGATCTACATTTTTCTCACATCTGAAAACTTCTTCTCCTGTGTTTTTTTTTCCAGCTCAGTAAATAGCAATTATATTTTTCAACTTGCAGACCCCAAATTCTTGTCTACTCTTTATTTCACACCCATTTCTCCACTTTCTATAATTTTTTTTTCAAAATATATCCAGAATCTAACCAATTTCTATTAACTCCAGTGGAATCACTGATGTAAAATACCATCATAATTTATTAATTCTCTTCTTCCAATCTCCCAATATATTCTCAATCCAACAGCTAGATACATTTTTTTCTTGTTTTGAGGAGAAACTATATATCTTAATAAATTGCAGATATACACAAAAGTAGAGAGCAAAGTTTGACAAACCTTTATGTGACATTCACTCAGCTACAACAGTCATCAATAATGGCCACTATTTCATGTTTAGCCCTACCCCCTTCCTTAAATGCCTTAAGATGTGTCTTTGACTTGCCTCGAATTACAACCTAAGATGATGCTCTAGAGACATATATACAAAAGACAGACACACTGCCCCATTTTGATCCCATACTGGCTGTGCTTGCACACCATGGTCACAGACTGAGAGGCACTCGTTAGCAGCTCTTTCACACACACACATTTAGTGCATTATTCTTTCAGCCACGTTAATACACAGAATCTAGAAAATCAAGTAGTGATAAATTCCTATTATTTTTTAAAATTTTATTTTCAAAAAATGTTTATTGATTTTTTTTTGTTCCCATATAAGACTGCTTTTTATATTATTCTTCTGTCTCTGGGACTTGAAAATGAATTATCAATATGAAGTAAGTACTGATATGACAAATGACTGAACAGGCTTTTCACATGTAGGTAAATACTCTTAACAACAAAGAAAGACAACATAAATTAGCAAGCAATCACTATTTAAGGTCCTTTAAGTTACTTCTTTTTCTCTCTTTTCCCTACCACATACTTTTTAAAATTTTAAACTTTTATTTTAAAATATAAAGCTTAGCTGTTATTATTATTATTATTATTATTATTATTATTATTATTGGATCTGTTGTTTCAAGAAATAGGGAGGTGATAAAGGAGGGGGAAAAAAAGAAGAAAGTCTGTTTCCCGCCCCACCCTGCAACTGCCACGACACTCAACTCGGTATATTTAGTTCATTCATCAAACTCAAATTTGATATAACATTCTTTAATGGGTCTTACGAATTCAGAAAATGTTGGAAAAATTATGCTCTTTTATCAAAGAAGACTAAAAGAAATTTTTATTTCAAGAGAACCATTTTAAATATATTTTTCATTCACAGAATGAGGTAGAAAAATATAAGAAAAATGCAAAGAGAAAAGAAAAGCATCACTCCTTCCAAGGAGGAAATGATCCTAATGATAGTCATGCTGTTGGGTAGTAGATTAGTTTATAGTTTCCAGCTCAGGAAACAAAGGTCATCTATGAAAATCTTTGGGAACTGGTTTAATCTGCTATTCCAACACCAGACATGTAACCGCTAATCCCATCCAACCAACAGATTTGTCGTGGAGCTCAACGAGTATCCCACCAGACCATGGAAACCAGTCATCGATACCAAGAAAACAATGTACACATGTGCACTCCTTGTAATTCTATAAACTCATTGTATTAAAAGAAAAAAAAGTTCATTTAATGCTTGCGAAATAATCACTGGCTCCATTGTGCAAATCTATGGGGGGAAAGCACCCAGTAATCAGCCGTCTCATTGATGACTAAATATTCAGTGTCTTCTCAAATGTTTGTACCTTTGGGGCCACTGGGTGAATATAAATGGGCTGTTTCTTTTTCATCATATGGTTCTATTCGAAGTCTGAAACGTGTTCTTCATTTAAAATGAGTTCAAATCTAATATTGGAAAATCCTCCAGAGCCTTGTGTTTGCCTTAATTTATGTTTTTAATATTTCTTTATTGCTTTTCTAAAACAGCACATGTATTTAGAATAGAAAAAAATACAACACATTGCAACTAAGTGTGGGTAATGAAGTTTGGAATCTAATTTATTACTAAAGTGTTATTATGAGAAAGAACAGACAAACCAAATAGTTTAGAAAAATTAAAGCATTAATTCTAAGTCTCATTATTTAAAATCAGAAAAAGTTAGTGTAATTCTAAAGCTTGTACATTTTATCCATAGTTGAAACTAGAGGCTGAAAATACGATCTTTCATGGGGGAAAAAAAAAAGCCAACCTCAATTTAGTCTTGTGTAAATATAATTCTTAATTGATCTTTGTTATAACATTTTTAAAATAGAGAATTGTTCCTTCTTAATGATCTGCATTTAATCATATTGTGTAGACTATGTCCAGCCAAATAGGGTAAAAATTACTTATCACTTTTCAGTTCATACGCAACATTTATTTAGTTCTCCTATATGTGTAAGGACACAATTTTGTATAAGATATGAGTTTGGTCCCCAAACAACTTTAAAATATTAGAATAACCTAGAAAGCAGTATTTTGGAAAATAAAAGAAATTTGGCATATGACACGTGCCCTATTCTACCATATACTTAACCTTTCTAAGCCATAGTGTCCTCATTGATAAAAAAAGACAATAGTACTAGAGTAGTTTTAAAGAATAAATGGAATAATACATGTATATTTATTAGCAAAGTACCTCAGCACAAACAAAAACTTTACAGATGCTAGTATTAATAATATATAATAATTATGTATAAAAACATTATTAATATAAACAATGCAACTATTAATATTATCATAAACATTTTTATCATTCAGTACAGAATATTCTCATGATGGACAATTTGCCTCATTTATTTTTAATTATAAGAATACCATACAAAAAACTGTGAAAAATTCTCATTGAAAAAATTTAGACAATACAGAAATATATGTATATGTAGTAAATTGTAGAAATCCTCTTACATCTCTCATCTCTTCATCTTTCTTCACCTTTCCACTGTTCTTCCAAATAATCATTTAATTTGATCTGTGCCTTTCCTGATTTTCTTCATCCACTTGTGCTTATTTATATGTGCATATCTAGGTATATGGTTTTATTTTATTTTGTTTTTATGTAAATAGTTCATTTAAAAATCCCAGAATGTTACATAAATTAGATTCACCATAGTTTAACTATTTCTGTGCTTATGGATGATTTTTAATTATTAACAATTCAAAGAACACTGCAGTGAAAATCATTGTAGAAGTCTCACTGTGGATGTGGCATATTTTCTAGGATAGATATATAGAAATATAAAAGCTTAATAGGGGAGTATAAGAATTCTTAAGTTTTAATTAATATCATCAAGTTACCTTTTGAAAGGCTTTAACAATGTATAATTCACATACTCATTTCTCCTACTCTTTCTGACACTGTATATTTATTTATTCACATTTTTAATAAATAATTGCTTCACACTTACTAGCACCAGGTACTAGGCATACTGCTCTTTCCTCCAAAAGCTTATATTCTAGTAGAGTGAGACAGACTAAAAGCAACACACATAGAAATGAATATATAATATTGTATATTAAAAAATAAGCACTGTGAGAAGAAAAGCAGGATGAGAAATTGTTAGGTTGTGAAAGGACTACAATTTTATGTAAGGGGTTCAGAATAGATCTAATTGGAAATAAGACATTTGAGCCAAAATTTGAAGAATATAATGAATTCAATTAATCTATAACTAGAGAAAGTATTCTATTGTTCTCTGGCTTCCAAAATTGTTGAAAATTACTTTCTAACCCACTTCTTACTGTGCCTACCCCACACAACCCCCAAACACATACTTTATAAGTGACCACCTTCTTTTTCTGTGCACTTTTCTTGAATTTGTAATTCAACGATATAACTAAGATGTCTTAAAATATTAAGAATTTTAAATTGTTTTCCTGTAGTTCTATGGGTTCTTTCAATCTGAAGATTTATAACTTAATTCACTTAAGAAAAGTTTTATCCACTAATCTTTGGTTATTTTTCTTTGCAATTAGTTTTATATTTTTCTTAGACCCAATTGTTCATATTTTGCTTCTCTGTATGTATCGTTCTTTCTTTAATGACTATTTTGTTCCTTTCTCCAAAGATTTAACTTTCTGTTATGTCTTTGGAAGTGTCAACTTCAAGTTTGCTATTTTGCTGTATCCTACATATCCCACATTTTTCCCTCTCTTGGATTCATTTTTCATTTTGATGTCATAAATCTGTATGGAACTTGTTCAAGTAAATCTGTGAATGCTAAACTATCCAAATATTTGCATAACTAAAATTATCATTATTTTTTATACCTGAATAATAATTTGATTGCTGGTTGAATTTTAGTTTCAAATTTTCCCTCAGTTTTTAAAAACATTTCTCCATTGACTTATAGAACTAACTTATAATAATGATAATATTTACTAAGTTTATAAAATGACAGGTTACTATGCATAGTTCTCTAACTGATAACTATGTTTGGCTATTAAATATAACTTAATATTTAAAACTAACCAATAAAATATGCCCTGTTATTATCTACAAGTAAAAAAAAATAGGGCTTTAAAAAGATACATGGTTTTTAATTGTTTTATAAGGAAGTGATACACTTAGAATTAAAACCAGTATAATCTGATACTAGAAGTCAAATTTGTGATAAAAATTTGATTTGCCTCCTTCATAGGTAAGCTTCTCTACCTCTCTGCCAAAAGCTTTACATTTTTTTTTTGTATCCTGGAGTTCTGATAAGTTGTGATTTTATTTATTCTGCCTCACACTTAATGGGAATTTTTATTCTGAAGAGTTGCTCTTTCTTTTAATTACTGAAAATTTCCTAATATTAATACTTTTCTAATATATTTCTTTCCTTTTTTCCTTTGTAACTATTATTTGATGGCTGTTGGACCTCCTGAATCAATCCTTTATACTTCTTAACATTTTCTTACATTTTAATTACATTTTCTTTTTTTCCTGTATTTTGGGAGAACTTCTTATTTTTATCTTTCATTTTCAGCTGTGCTTGGTATATGATTATGTCTGTAAATAAAGATCAGAGGGACAACTGTACAGAGCTTAGAAAGGTTTTTCCTATATCTATGTAGATCTATTTCCTAAATATGTCTCTCTTTTCAATGGAAAGTGAATGGGATTCCCTATGCAGGGTAGATTATGTCAAAAGGTAGGTTTCTCTCTTGTAAACATGGGAGTGAAGCAGACAAGCAAGATGGACCATCCCTTTCTCTGCCTCATGCTAACATGAGGAAAGCTTTATTATGTTATTTTCATTTTGCAAGAAACTGTGTTTCCATTATTATTGTTTTGTTTCTTATTGACATTTATTGTCTTTTGTGGTCATTAGAGTTCCCTGGGGATTCCCTCTGCTATGGTGTGCATTTTTCTAAGATGCCTTACACTCAAATAGAAATTCCCTGTCAGGCAGTTAGGGGTCATTATTTTTTATTTTATTTTTTGGTTCTTATTTTTGTATTTATGTTTTTTGTGTGCCATTCCTGGGTTCTCTTCTAGTCCTAATGATGTCTTCAACTAGTGTGTGTATGTGTGTGTGGATGGAGGAGGGTGAAGGAGTGATTTTTAAAAAAAGAATGAAAAGACATCTTTAAAAAATGTGTTTGTCCAGATTCAATCTTTTATGTATCTTTTTTTGAAATCATGGGAATTTTGAATTGTCTCTTTAATTTATCTATTTTCCTTTCATGTAAAGCAAAATTTAAAATTATTTATTTTGTAAATATCCTACAGTACAATGAAACATTCTCAGAATACCTACCTTCTTGAAAAATAAATTATTCCACACAACCTTAGAATATGAATAATCCAGCTTGAAGGACAAGTAAGAGAGAAGCGAGTACTACATTACTTTGCAAAGTCTATATTCCAGCCCAGGATTTGCTCTTTCTAGTATGTATGACCAGGACAAGGTGTAAGCTATCAGAGGCTCGGGTAGCCAGTATAAAAAGGAAAGAGTAATATTCATCCTAGCCCCAGCATGTGGGATCACTCTCGGGATGAAAAATACTGTTGTGTATAACATCACTTGGTAAAGTGCTGTGCATGTTTATTCTTTTATTTGGGAAATATTTATTGAGTACCTTTTAAGCACCAAGTCCTTTTTTAGAACAATGTTAGGTGTCTTTAGAAAGAGAGAAGGGGATCATGAGGTGGTGGTGGGGCTAAAGTGATATGCTTTAGAAGTGACTGGAATTTTTAACTGAAAATCAAAAGCTTGGAGAAATTTGAATGAGAATAGGAATGAGTTAGAGATTTCAGGTCAGAAAAACAGAGAGCTAATGTTTCTAGGGATTTGAATGGATTGGGGTAAATAGTGCCATCTGGTTGGACATGTACTTATTCAGTGTTCTCGCTCCACAAATTGCTCTATGGGACATATTTTGCACCACTTAACTAAGCATATCTACTTGTATTTCTATGTTTTTCAAACTATGGAAAAACAAGATTGCATTTCATTTTCTTACCTAGCCACTAGGACATTTAAATCAGAGTCGACTGTTTTACTCATTTTTCTTTGCATTTAAAAACTAACTTCTTAATTTCAATGTAATGTAAGACACACACTTTCATTGTTAAATATTCCATGTGTTTGTGGTCAGGGTTGATAACTGGTTAAATGACATGGATGCTTCAATAGCACCTTACAAGTTAAAGCCAGCCAAACACTCTGCTATCACACCCAGATTTAGATTCCACATTACTGGCAGAGGAGTAGTATTTTCCTGAGGAGGATTTCTATCTCCGGAACTAGCCTCTCACTTTATTTTGACAAAACCCAACACCCATTTGTTAATGCAGTCATTTGTCTGATTCTGTGGGAAGACTGACAAATCCAGACCCAGGAACTGAACTGAGAATCCTTTTAATATGCTCATATACCTTGGAGATAAACAGTATGAACATTCCAAAATAATGAAACAGCGTAATTATTTTTTATGAGTTGGACAATTAAAGGACAGATTCAAAATTAAGACATATTCTGTATTAACTGAAGATTAGCTTGATCTTCTTTTGAATTATAAAAATTGTCTAAACAGAGAGAGGCAGATTTCAAGGATTGATGGTGCATATACATGCATAAAATTATTTTAAAAATTTGCGTTGAAACCCTGTCTATGCAGTAGTAACATTCCTCTGGCTGCATACTGAAAATTTCACTAGTATGAACTTTTTTTTTAGTCTACATTCTTGTTTTGTAATCCAAATCTTCCATGTACAGTGAAATTGGCAAAGCAGTCTCTTCTCTGTTCCTATCTAAAAGTACTTTCTTCATTTGTCTTATAATGTTGGGGGTCATTAAAGAAAATGGAACTGAAATGATATAAGAGTGAGAAAGACTGGTCAAACTCAAACTGATAAAAGTTTAAAAATATAATCGCCTTTGAAAACAACCAAACTTTTAGCTCGGTAGTGGAGAGGTGAGAGAATTTATTGCTGAATCAGCTATCATTGAGGAAGAAAGATCATTTAACTTCTTTAGTCCCCTTATTCTAACAAAAAAAAAAAACTTATTATCTTCTCAGGAAGAAATTTATTCATTTAAAATATTGGCTATGATGAAATTTGCAACTATAAAGCCTGAAATTACAATGAACCAAAATCTATATCTGTGTTTGTCAGTCCATGGGATATATTAATGTTGCAATTTGATTACCTGCTCTTGTTTGTTATTTCTATAAGCAGAAGTCACCAGAGTATAAAAAGTCTTCTATCTTTGCAACAAAATGTTCAGGTAATATACATGTTTGACTGAGCAGCTAAAATGACCCTAATTCTTTAACATCTGTAATTACTCAATTCAGAAGTCCATTCTCTACATTTTTTTGTTTTAATTGTTTACATATTCATACCTTTAGAATATTTTATATGCATATTTCAACAAGCAGCCATCTTAGATCACAATACTCAGAATTTCAAATGTTATAATGTGTTTCTATGATATTTACTAAATGGCAAACTGTCACTTTTGTTTATTTTTGTATTTTATGCATTTTACTTACTTTTATATTGAATATTTCCTTTCAACTTAAAAAAAGAGTCTGCTTTAAAGAAATTCCAAATAGTCACAGTTGCTTTAAAAATCTGCTTTAAAATGTTGCCTATAAAATGATGAAAATAAATAATTTTAAGTAATGTTAATAAATATGAAGGTAATAACATCTATTTGAACTCAAGTGATAGATATGTGTTACTATCAGGTTATATGCTTGTGTGACATTTTGATTGATTTTGTTCTGAACTGTTATCTCCGCACCCAATTTTCTCACTCAGTTCTATTACCTTCTTGGCCAACATAGCCAGTTAGTTAATCAACATATTTTTATTCACAAAGGAAAATCTTGAGCATGAATTGAGTAGTTCAGTAACCTGCCCTATTATCTCCATTCTTTAAGTTGAATCTTTATGGTTGCTCTTGTTAAAAATTCTGTTCTTATGGCTTCAGTAAATTGCTGTAGTTAATTTTTCAGAAACCTGTAGAACAAGCACAGGAGAAAAAAATGGTGCCTCTTAGTTTGATAACAACTTTGTTTTTCTAAATCTCTCTAGTCGAATCTCCTTTGCTCTTAGTCATTAAGGAAATAGAAAAAAAAATACACATGCACAATTACTTTTAAAAATGAAGCCAGCTTCCTAAGGTTTTAAAATGTCTTAACTACATTAAATTCAATCAATTTGAACAAACAAATCATCAATACTCTTTTTAATTTTGGAACAAATTAATTCATATTTTCACTTATGCTTTTTGCAATAACGGAGTACTCTGTCAGGTAGAAATCACTCGTGAAAGCTCCAGGACTGGTGTGTCCTTTAGAATCACCTCTAGCCCGAACTGTGCTTTTTGTTCCAGAGTTCCAGGATACAGAGCATGGTGCTTTCAACTATACCATTTACACAATATAAATTTATTCCTTGGCTTATTCAGAATTATAAACATTTAATAGTCACTGAAGGCTTGGAAAATAGTGTATTACTTTCTTTGAAAATAATCAGTAAGGAAAATATAAACTCCCTCTATAACACAAATAGAGAAAACGCCCACCCCACCCCAGCTCTAAAGGACTATTTAGCTTTAGTTTCCTAAATATATCAGAAGAACATCGCAAATTAAAATAAATATGTTCTAAAACTTATATGACAAAATTTTATAGTAAGTGAAGTAATTTCAGATAGGTATACACATTTGTTTTCGGAAATCTTATTTACCCTTAATTTTGTTGACTGAGAATATACAGAATGTATGGCTTCTTGACAATTGATGAGAAAACTTTTAATATTAAAAAAAACACTACAGAAATATTTAAAAATTATAAATTGAGAGGAACTAGCTATAGTGTTTTTCCATGTTGAGAGGTTAAAACTGGCAGAAAGTTTAGAATTTTGTTTTCCAGTTCAAATATTTTATCTGCCATCTACTAATAGTGAGGAAATCACACTTAGTATATGCCTTATGCATAGCAAGTATTTAATCATGCTAATATGCCTTAGATTGTATTTCAACCAAAACATGTTTGACATCTATACCCATAGTTACCTAAGAAAAGAGAAGGCTAATATTCTTGTAGACTGAGTATGAATGACCTATTAGATTTGAGAAATGCTAGAGAAAGGAGGTCTTGTAAAGAATAATGTTCCAGATGATTTGCCACAAAACTTGAGACCTCCACTTATAGAATTAACTTCTTTATGTTGGCATACATCTATGTGAGTTTTTCATTAAAATAAAAATATCTCTTTGAGATGAAACACATTAAAACCAATTAGTTTTTCATTAGACAGAGCTAGCTGGCACCTATCAAACCCCTGCAGGAGTGAGAAATAAAATAGGTAAATTAGTTGAGAAAAGAGTTGCTAATTGGATTACTGAAATTCTTTCCCAGTTAGAAGTTTCCTGATTGTTTCTCTAATGTAAAGAAATCAAAAATTTTTTTTTGCTTATTGACCTACAAACAAAAAACATGCAAGCAAAAAGTTCAAATAAGTTTTAAAAAAAGAAAAGGGAGAAGAGGGAGGGGGAAGAAGCAGGAGGAGGAGAAGGAAGAAGAAGAGGAGGAGGAGTAGAAGACCCAGGAGGAAGAGAAGGAAGGGAAAGAAAAAATAAAAGGGGAAGGAGGGGCGAGGGGAAGAGGAGAAAAAGGAGGAGGACAAGAAGAAGGTAAAAGAGAAAGAGAAGAAAAGAAGAAGGAGGAGGAAGAGAAAGAGGAATAGGAGGAAATGTAACAAAAATATAGGTGGAGATTAAGTAAAACAAACAAACAAAAAAAAATGACAAAAATTCATAGATCTTATAAACAGAAGTGTGTTTCTGTCAATTTTCTGTTTCAGATTAACATGAGAGTAACTAGATGAATTTTCAATATTTAGACAACATGCTTGGTATGGTCTACCTTAAAATAGAGACTATACAATGTACAAGAAAAACACTTTGGGGAGCTTTGAGTGGTATGTCAAAAATATAAGACAGTCATTCATGTTCCAGAGTCACAGAACCAGAGTATGTGAGGCCTGTGAGTCTCTACAGGCATGAAAACAAAGCAAACAACAAACAAAACAAAACAAATAGTAATTTAAAATATGACTCTCAAGTCACAAGGCACAAGGATGAATGAAATTGGTTTATAGCTGAGTTGCTTCTCATATGAATAAATCTTTGAATCTTTTATTTAATGGTAGTTAATGATCATATAATTTCACTAATAATCAAGAAAAAAGCTAGATCAGGAATTATACTGATAGCCTATAATTGATATATAGTTTAGCTATATAATGTATTATATCCAACATATATCACGAAGATATTTTACATATTGCTTATCTATTCCCAGCCCCGTTGCAAAACTATTTAAAGTAAATTATAAAAACATATAAAATGTAACAAATCAAGAATGATTAGGATTATTTTAATAGTACAAATAAATACTATTTACTTTAAAAAAGAAAAAGAATGTACTTATAACTTAATAAAGCAAAGATCTCAGTTGTGATGTTGTTATGATTAATATGAGATTTTCTTAAAACATTAAAAAAATAAGAAAAACAAATTACCATAAAAATTTAAAAAATGTCAAATCTAAGATTTTTAATACCCATTTTTGGAATAATGTTCTATGGGAAAAGAATATGATCCAAGCTACAAATTAAACAAAAACCTCTCTCCCCTTAAAATGCCTGTAGAGGTAAATAATCCCATTCTAAGATACTGCAGAGCTCACACATGAGGCAAAGGATAAGGCAAAGTAGGACCTTCGGGAGAGGGGAAACTTTAGTGGTAGCTGGGAAGGTCTTAATGCAGGATAGGGTGGGGAAGGTCAGTGCTTTATCAGTGAGATCTCTGCCAGAAATAATTGGCTCCCAAAAGCATTGGTGAGAGATGAATGAATGAAGGGACTAGTTATTAAAGTGTGAGTAGTTAAAGGAAAGCAATGAGAAATGATGAAGCCCACTAGTACCAGCAGTGGGAGGCTATAGCACCACAGAATGATTCCTTATGCCCCCAGCAGGACATAGTCTCCCAAAGTAATAACTTTTCTGACCTCTAATGTCATACATTAATTTTTCCTGTTTTGAATTTTGTTTAATTGGAATCATTCAGTATTTATTTTTGTGTTCAAATTTTTACATCTGTGTAGCAATAGTGTTTTTCTATTTTTCATCAACATGTAATATTCCATTGACACCATTTTATCCATTTCTTAATTATGGGTATATTATGAATAATGCTGCTATAAATATTTTATGTGTAATAACTTTAGATTTCACTCAGAGTTAAATCTGGGGCACATTTTTATTAGATTTATGGTCAGAATGACTTGATCTGAGTTAGAGTTTAAAAGCATTATTCTGACAAATGTGAGAATAGATAGTGGAGGGTCAGGCACAAAAGCATGGAGACCAGTGAGAATATTATTATAGTTAATCCAGGATAGAGATGTCAGTGGCTTGAATCAGGGTAGAAGAAGTGACAAATACTCATAATATTTATATTTTGAAGATAGACAAGATTGTTTAAAGGTTATACATTTAAAATAGTAGATGTTGGGAATTTGGGAAAAGAGAGAAGTCAAGATTGACACAAAGATTTTAGGCTTTGGTGACTGGAACACATAGTGATATTTTACAAAGAACATTATACCACATTTTATTTTTAAAAAGTAAAAAAATTATAAACAAGAAATAAAAAATGATTTTGTATAGAAAATCAAGGGAAATGAAGCAAATGGGGACAGGGAAGAGACCAAAACTTCTTAGAGTATTTTTTATCATAATTTTTAAATTAAAATTATTGGGGTGACATTGGTTAATAAAAGCAAATAGGTTTCAAGTGTACAATTTAATAATCATTATGATTTTTAAGGCTTTTAAATGTAAAGCTATTATGAAAATAATATTCAAATGGGAAGGCAAGATAAGCAATCTTTTCACTATGCTAAAGCACTTTATATGTATAATTCATAATATCTTAAGCATCTTCACTTACGAATAGTGATTGTACACCTCCCTTGCAAGGCTGATGTATCTGATTGACAGATATTAGAAGTAACATGTTGGAAAATGTCCAGCACACTCAGTAATTTGTTGATGTCATTACTGTTGTTCAAAGTCATGGAACTAGTAAACATTGGGATATAATTCAAACTAGACTTTTCTGGCAGTAGAGTTCCTGGTATTTCCCTCAGTGCCATGCTGTCCTTTATAAAAAGGAAGAGAACAGCTGATGTCCCCAATTTTACTATACCAGGTGTGTGGGAGTGATGGAAGGCAGATATATGAAAAGCCAGTCTCAAGAGGACCAGGAAGAAACTTGGAACAAATGTTTGGAATAAATATGGAAGTGGTCCAAACCTGAGACATGCCAGGGGATTGGCAATACAGGTAGAGCAGTGAGTTAGAATTCAGCCAATTGTTCATATATCAGGTACACACAAATATTAAAGTTCAAGTTAAGGCATAGAGTCTGCTACCAAGCAAACCAGAAGAAACTACAATAGTTAAAATTAAACTTTTTTGTCCTCATCACCAGCCAAATTCTTGCCTTCTGCTAATGCTGGAATCAATCCCAGGATAGAGTAAGTCCAGGGTCTGTTCATGTGTCTTATACAGAAGAGCTTTTGATTTAGCTATACTTCAGCTTAGGCACAGAATTAGCAAAGTCCCCAAGTGCTTTTTAAAATTGGACTTGACTGGGGATCTCTGAGGAAGTCTATATTTCACTTATTTTTGAAAACATTGAGGAATAAGGCAAATGGAGAATGGAAAATTGAAGCATAACATTGGTAAAGACCAAGTTGGAAGACATAGCTGATAACCAATGAGCTTCCTAATATCAAATCTCAAAATATGACAGACTTCCCCACCCAAGTCAACTCCCCAACTATCATCCCAAAGACAGAATCTGATCTTACAAAAAGGAGAGCTCCTAATGCTTTTATTTTGCTTCTTGTGAGCAATTTATACCCAAAATGAAACCAGATAAAGTTAAACCAAGCACGCCAGTCATTCTCTGGGTTCTCTGGACCACAGCATTTACATTTGTTGCCTCCTCTGCTTGATAATTCTGTCTTTACACTCCTTGGGCTAAACAGACAACTAATTGTTCTTTAAATTTTCTCCAAAAATCTTTTTATTACATCTCCATATTAGATAAGGTGGTCGCCCCTTTTGCTTTCACGGCACTTTACATTTATGCTCACTTACCTTTCTCATAATGTTTGTCCTACTTCATTGCAGTTGCCTGACTACTTGCTCATATTTCTCATAAGACTATAAGCTCCCAGATGACAAATACAGTGTCTTATTAATCATAACCTAGTTTCTGATGCATGATAAGTGTTCACTACATATATACTTGCTGAATAAACACCTGACTCAGCTACTTTTAATTCAACATACTGGCATTCCCCACATTCACTTGGTCTCATTTATGTCCTTGCTAGATGCCTGTTTGGGTATGTGAGAGACAGGAAGTACAGAGTTTTATTTACCTGACATAAAGAGGGTGTTTATTTAAAAGAGGCAGATAGTTTGATGAGCTATTCTAAAACTCTTGTCAGGATTTCAGAGAACTTTTCTTTGTCAAAAATTTGATCTCATAAGACTTTGAACTTAAAGAGGATTTTATGAATTTTACATCAAAGGCAAGGGAAGTAAAAGCAAAACTAAACAAATTGGACTACATCAAACTAAAAAGCCTTTGCTCAGCAAAAGAAACCATCAACAAGGTAAAGAGACAAACATCCAAATGAGAAAATATATTTCCAAGCAATGCCTCCGATAAGGGTATAATATCCAAAATATACAAAGAATTCACATGACTCAACAACAGCAATGAAAAAACACGAATGATCCAATCAAAAATGGGCAGAGGAACTGAACAGACATTTCTCCCTAGAGGACATACAAATGGCCAATAAATATATTAAACAATGCTCAACATCACTAGCTATTAGGGAAATGCAAATCAAAACCACAATAAGATGCCATCTCACATCTGTTAGAATAGCTATTATCAACAGGACAAGTAATAACAAATGTTGGAGAGGATATGGAGAAAAAGGAACCCACATACACTGCTGGTGGGACTGCAAATTGGTACAGCCACTAAGGAAAACAGAATGGAGGTTCCTCAAAAAACTAAGAATTGATCTACATATCAGCCACCAATCCCCTTACTGGGTATATACCCCAAAGGCTTGAAAACTCATATCCAAAAAGATATTTGCACACCGATGTTCATAGCAGCATTATTCACGATGGCCAGGACATGGAAACAATTGAAGTTTTCTACAATAGATGATTGGCTAAAGAAGCTGTGGTACATATATATAATGGAATATTACTCAGCCATAAGAAGAGATGAAATACTGCCATCTGTGAGAACATGGATGGACCTCGAGATAATCATGCTAAGCAAAATAAGCCAGAGAGAAAAAGTTGAAAATCACATGGTATCACTTATATGTGGAATATAAACCTAAAAGCAACAAATGAACAGGACAAACAAACTCATGGACATGGACAACAGACTTGTGGTTACCAGAGGGGAGGGGGCGGGGGAAGATAGAAGGGATAAAAGGGGTCGAATATGTTGTGACAGAAAAAAATCTAACTATGGGATGTAAACACACGGTGTAAATATATATATATCTTACTCTTAAAGTGTACAGCTGAAATTTATTGTATTCCGTTAACCAATGTCACCATGGCTACAACATGGAGCATCTATAGGAGAAGGATCATCTTGAAGTCAAGAGCTCTGGTAATCCAGGTAGGAAATATAATTGCATAAAACAATTATTTAGTAATAAATTCAACCAAAATTGGAGATTATTGGAAATAAATAGAAAGGTTGTTAAGGTACATCTATTTATAAAAAGGAGTCCATAAGTATAATTTATAAAAAAAAAAGGTAACTGCAATGATTAGGTGTGCAGCTTATTTTCAAATGTTAGGAGTGGTTTCTTGGGAAAATTAAAAAGGTTATGTAGCCCTGGTGTTAATGATATCTATTTCCAAATGCTGTGTTGGTGGTATTCCAAGGATTTGCATACTGTTTGGTTCATATTGACAAAGTATATCTGCTCTTAGATTGATGAAACAAATAACATCACAAGCTACTGTTATTTTTGTATGAGGACAAAACACAATTGTTTTATTAATGCCATGTCAAACTAAACCAAGCTTGCAACATGGCACTTCAGAAAGCAGTGATTCTTTTTGTTTTTTTGCCATCAAATAATTTACTGTACATAGGAAGATGTGGACTTACACATTTTTCTTTAAATCATTCAATTAACATTAGCAATTGTTCTGTACTAGGTACAGGAAATTCACTGATGAAGAGAATGCAATTTGTGAACGATGGGGATCACCATCAAATGGAAGCTCTTAAGCATCAATCACTGCATGGTTTGGTTCCAAATGTGGAACTATTATTTTATAAATTCCACCAGGGCAAACAGAGGCTTACTTTGTAAAGCCTCTTTACAAAGTAAGAAAATATAATTTTTAAAAACCTTCCTTACGCTCAAAGAAAAAATAATCTTTAAAAATTGCTATGTTCAAAAGAACATTTAACATGGTATATGTATTCTGATACAGCTGTAGATGTATCATATTATTAAAAATGATTTTAAAGTATTCAGAAACATGTGAATATATATATTAAAGAAATTTCCCACTTCAAAAGTAGGCAGTGAGCCCATGTCAATCAGATATATTTATTGTGGACTGCCAGCAAAATGTAAAAATTACAGAAGTGGACATTATGATGATATTCATTAAAATGGGATCTTTACCTGTGCCTCTGTTAATGATATTACTGGTACATTCTATTTTATGTGGCAGAGCTAATACAAAATTTCAGATGAAGCCCAGAACACTTGGCTAGCATTCTATCTATAAAAATAACACTTATTTATTTCTATTATTATTTTTCTTATAAATTCCCTTAGATCTATGGCTTACCAAGTCTAAAGTATTCATTAATATGATATTTATGATAATGACAGAAACAATAAGAGCCTAATTAGAGCATACCAAATTTAGTGCAGTGCTTTATGAACACTCCTTACTTACTAAAATGTCTCAACCATTTTAGACAAAGTTTAAGGTTGTAAGAGAAACCCATGTGCCTAAGTTATGCCAACAAAGTTACTATAAGAATTAGAATGCAGGATTTCACTTATACCATCCACTTTAATCTTCCACATAAGAGTTCTAGATAGTCTCAAATTTCTTCCAGCTTTTTCTGGGAGTACCCATGGACATTCTACTTGTGGTTGTCACACTATCTTCTTGAATATTTGCCTGTACTTGTTTGACTGGCTGCGGCGGTAACCCTATGCCCATCCTGCTTACCAAAGGTGAGCCCTTCCACTCACTAACCTGCACAGAATAAAGGTATTAAAGATGACATTGTGTCCCTTAGCTACAAAGCCACAGATTAAATTCTTTTCAACATGGAAGGCTGAGACAATGGCTCTTTTAAAGCAGAGGTTCCAGTTTTTCCAGATTTTTGCCCTCACTACCTTGTTTTGTTTTGTTTTATTTTGGACATTGCACTTTAAGTCTCAGATATTGGTGCAAACAAGCTAATGCAAGAGACAACCCATGTGGCATATGTTGCTTTTAAAACCACCCCTTCACTCTTAACCATGGTCCATTATCCTTTCTTTGACCTACACTAATGCAACTCAACTCCCTCTTCAAACCAGATTAGGTCCCCTGAAATGTGCTTCCACAGTATTCTTTGAAACTCTTACATCACTTGCTTAGTGTCTCTCATTTCCGAGGGCAGAGATAATGGCTTTCTGTGTCTACTGTAGAGCCTGCTACATTGCCACACAGTTGGAACTCAATAAATATTTGTTGAATGAATGAATTCTGTGATCATAGAGACTTGATTCCTCATGTAACTAGATTCTTGCTTGTGACAGTGTTCCAATAGTCCTTCTAACACTCTCACCTCTGCCTGAATCAGGGAGAATACATCATAAACTCAAGACTTGTGCTATGTGACGTTTTCTAAGTAGATCCATGTTTCATATCTCACAGGAGACTTCTATTCCAAAAGACATAACCAGAAAAGGTAGACAACAAACTTACAAAGACATAATCTCAATAAAGTTGGAATTTATATTTAATCTTTTGTTTGGGATAAATGGAGGAACTTTCAGGTAAACATGGAGAGGCTAGGCAAATAAGAAAGAGACAAGAACAGGAAAACCACAATAAATGACTCAATCAACTCCACAGGTGCTGTCAAAGGCCCAGTTGGGTGTTAGCCACTGAGATAGAACAGGTGACTCACACCCTTTAAGAAGTCACAGTTTGTAATCTGTAGATCCATGGTCCTATTTTAAGAAAATGCAGCTGCCAGTACCTCTGCTGCTGCCGCTGCTGCTGCTCCTGCTGCCACAGCCAGATTGCCTGCTGGAGCAAGAAAAGGGCTTTTTGTTTTGTATTTATCAAGGAAACAGAAATGCAGTATCGCTTGTCCACTTATCTCCACGTTGTTGTTTTTCTTACTAACTCCCTCAACAAACAGCTATTAAACATTCACCGGGGACCAGTGTCTGTGCTAAGTGAAATGAAATAACAAGATATGGCTCCTTTTCTTCTTCTTGTTTTTTGTCATCCTTATTACTTTTCAATGGAAAAAGTAATGCCAATGTAAGTTCATGTTAGAATAATAAATGGGATCCTGTGCTTTGTTTATCTTCTATTCATAGATATCGGGCCGAGCAGGACTTACTGTTGAACTCCTATTCTGTCAGGTATATTCCAGCCAAAGCAGAATAGAAAAGGAAATTTGTGATTGCTGTCCTCCAGGAACTTAGAACACAGTCGAAGAAACAGGACATAATAATTTTAAAAAGAGATATTTATCACTTTTTCTATTATTCATTTCTGCAAATCTAATCTTAAAAATCAATTTTTTTCTCTAAGAAGTAAAGCAGACAATAACATTAAAAAAACTGCTTTAATATTCTTTTAAGTTCCTTTTTTGGTGGCGATTTTTATTTCACTGGGAATTTTAACAGCGTCAGATTCACCCCGTAACAGCCTAAACAAAATGACCCTTCTGCTCATCATCTCTGCCTCCTTCAACTCCCTTACCTTTATTGATTGCTGGTTTTGCAAGCTTAAAGAACAATCTTTTGAGTAATCTGCCAACACTGATGCATACCAGTTCTAATTTTTTAGAGCAACTGGGTTGTCACAAATATTTATTAATAATGATGTCAATTGAAAGAGAAGACCTGGTTTTTGTACCTTCTCAATTTGAGGTTTCCTGCTCTCATTTGGCCTTAGTCAATTGAATAAATAAGACTTCTTTATATTTATTGTTTTGCTAAGATTAGCAGGATGTTTAGTCATGGCTATTGCCAGAATCTTAGGGAACTGCACTTTTCACTTTAAGGAAGGATGACTTTGTGAAGGATTGTTCCCTGAGCTCTTTTTACTCTGCTTTCTGCTTTTTTCTCTTTCTCCAGCCCATTGCATGCTTCTGTTCATCTTGCAAAATGTCTGACATTTTGAGAGCTGAGACAAAACACTTAAAGAGAGATGGATCTGGGGAAAGAGAGAAGTTTTTCAAGTAGAGTGACATGTTCCTGGAGCTGTAATGCATTACTTACTGATTCATGTGTCAGACACTGTGCCTGTACTACCTCAATTAGTCCTCATAATTAATAGCTATATGGAATAGACATATTTTACGGATGAGGAATCAAGGCCTCAGGCAGTTAAACATCCTGATCAAAGTCACACAATTCCTAGGGAGAATAGCCTGGATTCAAGCCCAAGTGAGCCTGGAATAGTTGCTGGTCTTCCAAGTTCGTACAAGTTGCTTCACACCCCCATGGAGCCCCTATCACAGAGCAATGCTGATATCTTCTTTTCATTATCTCAGATCGCTGAACTACTTAAAAATGCAGATATCTTTTTTCTATCTCAAGAACCTACTTCAATTCCTGGCATTGTGAGTGTCCCAAAATATATATGGAGAAAATAAATGAATGAATACATCTGTTCTCCCGCCTACTACAGAGACTATAACAATCAAATTGAATAAAATAGAGAAGATATTTTTAATAATGATGTACTATACAATGTAAAGGTAGCTGCTTTTGCTTTATTTCTAGATTATATCTTTTGAAAGGAAATATTGTGTTCTACTATTTTTTGTCTTTTTCATTACCCATCTGGATCTTAATAGTTGGAAGCACTTAAAGAATATTGAATGAATGAATAAATTTCTGATTATTTGTAATAGTAAGATGTGAAAAAGCTCATGACAACCTTTTGTTTTTAAAAGATTATTCTGGCAAAAGGGAAAGATATTTGGAAGGAAAGGAGTATAAAAATAGTGGAGAGACCAGATCAGAAGCCATAGAAGATAAATTATAAAGTCTTGACCCCAAAAAGTGTCAGAAGATGTTAAAGCAATGTTCTTTTAATATATCTGTTGAATCTCCTAGATATACATTAAAAATGTGTAGGAATCACAGTAATAACGATTAACATGTCTGGAGGTAGTAAATATTTTTCACTGGGTCATAAATAAATTTGGTACTATTTAAAAAATAAAATACCTTTTAAAAGACATAAAAGTAATTTTTAAATAGGTATTTTTTTGTTTTAAAGCTTTTGCAAATGATAGTCTATCCTAATTAGCATTCAGCTTTGCAACTGTCAGTGAGAATGGCAGGTTGTACCTTTCCCTTTAGGATAAAGATCCTCTGGGACCTTTCCATCTGCTTCTGCTTTGGTTTGAGGCAATTTCTCCATTCAATCTGTATATGGGTTTTACTTCCATTTCATGTTTCAATTGCCCTGTGTACTAAGAAACTGCTAAATTTTAGAACTGAGAAATGAGATACTGTAATGGTTCTGCTTCATGTGTTGTCATAGCATTCTAAATATTAAAGAAGATTCAGCTAAAAATCATTTTTTAAGTATTGATGTTAATATAGCTATTAAAGAAAGCACTAGAGTGTTTCTATATTATTCCACAGTTGGCAAACGGATTTAAGATATGGTTTCAGATTATCTTCTTGACAAAAAAATACCTATTTAATAATGAGATTATTTTTAAATGTTGATGTGCTGCAAAAAGGAATTTTAAATTTTCAAAACTGCAAACTGACATCCTGATATCCTCAATGCATCACTATAATACAGACATAGAGATTTTTCTCTACATGATAAAGTGTAAGAGACTCTACAGGAATGAAAGATCACTTTTTTCTGTCTCGTTTGTACCAATTCACTCTTATTCTGAATAAAAGCCTTCCTAATTTTAGTTGAAACTTGTTAAAATATACTGAAGAAGTGAGGGAGAAATCACCAGAAAATCTACAGCATCTCAAACTTAACATCTTACAAAATAAATTTGTTATCTTTATGCCTGTTTAAGCTTTTTCTTCCTACTATAATTTCTAAAAAATGTTTTTCCAATGTTCTAAGTTATTTCTCTTTTCTCTATTTCCCAAGTTAAACCATACTAGTTCTATTTCATTAAATCAGCTTTAACTACTCTTTACCATATAAGTGCCAGATCACACCATAAATCAGTGCTCTCTATTACTAGAAAAATGGTCATTTGCATCTTTAATCATATTAGAAAGCCAGCTCCAGAAACTCAGAAACAATTCAGAAACTCATTCTTAAAATTCTGTTCTCTAGAACCGTATGTATACATATACATACATATATATAAAGAGTATTATTGAGGAATAGATCTATGTCATTGATTATAGAGACTGACAAGTCCCAAAATCTGCAGTCAGGAATCAAGAGACCTAGGAGAGCAGATGGCATAGTTCTAGTCCAAAAAGGCTGACAAACTCAAGAACCAGGAAAAGCCAATGTTTCAATACAAATCTGAAGGCAGGAAAAAAAATAATAACCCATCTGAAGGCAGTCTGAAGTCATTTTCTCTTATTCAGGGGAAGAATCAGCTTTTTGTTCCATTCAGGCCCTCAAGGGCTTAGATGAGGCACACCCACACTAGGGTGGGCAACCTGCTTTTCTCAGTCTATCAATTTAAATGTTAAAAAACACTCATTCAAAAACACTCACAGACACACCCAGATTAATCTTTGACAAAATATCTAGGTATGCTGTGGCCCAGTCAAGTGGACACAGAAAAATGAACCATCAGACCTGCTAACTATTCATGCCAGACACTGTCATTTTAACCTTGCTGCCTGCTGGATGTATTTTTTTATTCCTATAATATTCATGTGCTTTGTTCTGAGATGCAAATAAGCTACTTGGAAAATTTTTATCTTTTGGATTTGTTGTAACATTTATTGGGCACTGTTTAGAGTAGTGCTCAGACTAGGTTTAATTATTCTGCACCACTAAGGTTAGATTCTTCTCTATACTCTACCAACGCTCTCTGAATCTTGCATTTTTTTCCCTCTCTGCCTGGCAAGAGCACACACTATTTCTGATCGTGTCTGAGGACTGGACCTATGACTTCTAATCTTTTTGAGTGACTCCTTCCCCGTCCTTGGGAGATTTTCTAACATATATGTGCTGATCAGTACAGGGCTGATCTCTGGATTTTCTCTCTCTAGAACCCTCTCCTTCGAGTACTCTTAATAATTGTAGTCTTTTTTTATATGTTAAAGACACTCAGCTTTGCCTCCACAACTCAGGGAATCCACCAGGCTCCACATGGGTTCTCTCTCCTTACACCATGGAAAGAAAGCTCAAGCTGTAAACAGGGGCAATCTTAGGCATTACTTCATCTCCTCCTTATAAATCAGGAATTATTGTCCTTTGTTTTCTGCTGTTGTTCAGTTCATCATCACTGAGAGTTGTTATTTTATGCTTTTTAAAAGAACTCTTGTAGACTTTTAAAATTATGTCACATATCATATAAATAAAAAAATTATTTGATGCATTTCTAAAATCCTTGTACATTTGGAGCCAAATCTTATGAAATACTTTAGACTGAGGGCTATTCATGTTTACCTTTTTTAAAATATTGTTCTGTGGCAAAAATATCTTAATTAAAGAGATATATTTAATTAATTTAATTTAATTATTTAATTGAATAAAATTTTCAAAAGTATTTATTATGAAAAATTTTAAGCATACGGGTAAGTTCAAAGAATACTACAATGAACAGTAGTATGCTCTCCACCTGGACTCAATCATCGATGCATAACAGTTTTCTGGCTAACAACAACTTTATGATGTCATCACTCTTAAGGAGATCCTAATTTTGGAAATGTTTAAAATATAAAAAAGTGTGCATCTTAGAAACCAAAGAAATGTATTTACTTATATTACATGTATGTAATACAAGAACAATACATTTACATGTCAACTAGTTACAAAATAAGTTCATTTTTATGCCCCTGAGGGCCAAGTTCAGAAATTTTCAACAGTATTATAAACACTGACTGACTTACTGACATAACTGATAGACTCTTATCCCATCAACCATGATATAGAATATGGAAAAAATGAGTAACAAAATTCTAACACAATTTCACTTTTCTGAATATTAACTGAAACTCAAATATGTGATCAAGTGGAAATTCAAAAGCAAAAACTAAAGACCTAACCCCTGCTCAGATTTGTTTCTTTAACCTTAGGCATTATTCTCAACCTCTTTTTGTAGAAGTTTTTACCATCTGTTGTGGAAGGACTATTTCTGCCTTATGGGTGTTGCTTGGAAAAGGTCAATGAAACTTTCCCCTAGCCCCAGGATACCTGACAAGAATCATACAAACTGGTAACATTGGTTAGAAAGGATGTTGCAAAATTTAAAACACACAGGGTATTACTATTTCAGTTCAACAACGAGATACAGATGACTTAAAAGCTCATGAAATAGACTATTCTTTTGAGATTTCCAAAAGAATCTAAATAGGCTATCGAAATAGGACTAAAGATGCTCAGGCACTTACAGAATCGACTGAGAAGTAAAGATTAGATTACCTTTCACACAGAATAAAATTAGATACATCTCTCATGAATGGAAATTAATCTGTCAGGATAGGAGCCTTGCAGACCTATTTGGACTAAAAGAATGTTTGCATTTACATATTGAGAACTGAAACTACTTTTTAGCATATAATTTTCAAAATAACATATGTGGTGCTCTTTAAAGCAGTGGGAGAAAAATCAATGTGCACTTATGGTCATAAAAATTCAGTTAGTGAAATATCAGCAGGAGAATACCAATTGGTATTTCTTCTGTGATCCAAAGGTTGACTTTCAGTGTCAGTTATATTTTCGTTTTAACTGTTTTTTATCCTCAGAATTCTTTCCCAGTTTTGATCTAGGAATTAACATAATAATAACCATTTGATTTTCATAGAGATGATCCCATTTCTACTCTGTCAGCAACTTTTTTCTTTGTAGGTGGTAGATGGGGAAAATCTTCAGCTGAACTATTAAGGGAAGACTAATAGGCCATCAGTAGAAAACTGGAATCTCTCCTCTGTGGATGGTTCATGAGAATCTACTTAGGAACTCTTACATCTCAAATGCAGCTTTTAAATATAATTAGTGACCATCTTCTCTCAAAATTTTACTTCTGCTTTTTGTTCTTTGAATTTAATCAATAGTTTTATCTTCTCTAAAACCCTTTTATGTGTTTTATTCTTTAAATCATAGGGTCTTAAAGATTACTTGAGCCTTAGACATTATCTAGTGTTTTGTCTTAATTGTTCCATGGGGCCCTTTGAGGTAATTAAAGAGGACCTGGACCCCTGCCCCATCCCCTTCTCCTCCATCTATTTAATATATTTATTTCTCCTTATTATTTTATTTGAAGACAGTTTTCCACTAAGAAAAACTTTAAAGTCTTATCCAGTTTTCTCATGTTATAGATAAGGCAACCGGAAAGGTTAATGATGGATCAAAGCTTGCCTTGTCAGTGTAGAGTTGGGGCCACAATGTAGACCTTTTCATGTCTGCTCAGCACTCTGTCTTTACTTGTGTATGTGACAAGCATTAGGCCAACTTTTGTTTTTCATGTATGTTTTATATTAGTTAGAACTGTTTCTGCTGTGAATTTTAGAAACTCTATTGGAATTAGTTTTAGCAGAAAAGAGAATTTATTGGTAGAACATGGGAGATGGGAGTATTTCACAGAATTCAAGGATTACTTGAAGAGCCAAACTGAGCGAGTGAGAAGGAACCTACTGCATGCAACCCAGCCTTTGGAACCTGGGACCCGAGTGCTGAGGACTTTTCTTTATCTGTTGTCGTTGCTTCTCTCTGTGTGTCTTTCTTTCTTATTTTTCTCTTCACTGTTCCTTCTTCATGGTTAAAAACACAGCCTGCCTCATCTTTGGGTTTCCAAATTCCACCTTCCACCCACATGAGAGAGATAAGCCTAATTTAATCCTTCATTCCCAACACCAACATTTCTAGAAAAGAAATCTGCTTGGTAAATATGAATGAGATGGCAATTGCTAGACAAATCAACCTGACCAGAGAAAATACCACCTTTAAAAATGGCTTCTCCCCTAAAACATGATGTAAATAAAGAAGGGATGGGGTAGGCAGTTCCCAGAGAAATAAAAGTTTGAACTGAAAAAATAAAACCTAAAATACCCAGGATGTGTATGGTTGCTTTAAAGCTGCATAAAAAAAATAATTTTTAAAACCTTTCATAGTACCTGAAAATGATTTCATAAGTTTTTTAAATATTAGAGTATAGTAATCTTTTTTTTCAAATATTTTTTTTATATAAATTCCCCCTCTCTAACAAAAAGCTACAAGCATTTGAAGGTCAAAGGAAACAAACTACATATACTTCAGAGTGTGGAGAATAACGTTTTGGTCACAAAATTGGTGCTGATTTAATATATATTGGATTAAATTAAATTAATAAGAAATTAAGTATTTATTTACTTTTGAATGAATTAATTATTTATTATTTTGGCTCCGTTAAACTCTATCCAAATAAGAACTTTAATCTGTAGAAAAATGAAAGTAATAGCAGTGTTGTGGAAACACATTCAACTAAGTCCGAAATTTTATGTCAGCATACAGAACCAGCTCCACCCCTAAATTAATGTGTAAGTGTGATCAAGTCAGAACCTGTTTTCTCATCTATAAAATCAATTAAGAAATTTTAAAAATGTATTTCAGAAATCATGCCATTGAAACACAGAGATAATTAATATTCCAATAGTAATAAGTGTAGGTAACTTGTTCACCCAATTGAGAATTTTTAAAAATTCTATAGTACTTGGTGCATCAGATTTTTTTCAAGCTCTACTATTAGCAAAATTTGAGAGAAACATCTGGTACAATATTGTTCACCTGCCATTTTCTTTTTCTGTTCTGCCTCTACCCTTACCTTTCCTAATAAAAGATTCGGATGACTTAAAAGCTCTTTAAATGTACTCCATTTAAGAAAAATATTTTTTTCCTCCATTGGCTACTTTTAGAAGTTTCATGCGGCGAATGGGCTACATGGTTTGCATAAGAGTTGTTTAGCCATACTTATCCATAGCCATTAAGGATAAGTAGCCATGAAGTTTTTTCTCCCTAATATAAAGGCTCCTGTCACCCTTGTCTTGATGTTATATACTAAAAATTTGGGTTTTACACTTCAGTGTACTTTTCTTAATCTCATTGGTTTCTCCTGAAGTATATAGCCACTGCCAACCTTCCCAAGGAGGTCAATACTTCCCTTTCTTTTATGTGCTCACTTGGTCCATTGTTATTCTGTTGCTCACCATTCCAATTGTCTGTGAACCTGGATTTTTCAATCTATTTCTAGTTTTGCCTAGATTTTTATATTTTTTTGTTTCACATCTCTTTGTTGCTTATGAATGAATAATTTCCTGGAAGAGAAAAATAAAATGTTGACATTTTGTTACCATATTCTAACTGACCTCCGAACTATTGCTTTTGTAATCCATCTATAGTGGTTTTGTTATGATATCAAACATTTTCTTGGCTTTGACATTGACTTTGCCTCTTTGTTTACAGCTTTCTGTTGTCCTTTTCATTCTTTGTGATTTCCCAATTTGCTGTCATGACTCTGAACAATAATTTTTGCAAATTCATGCAGCAAATGAGCTTATTATATATTGAAACCTGATATTTGAATTCCTTGAAAGCAGGTTTCCTCTCAGTTCTTTGGCTAACTTTGATTTCAATTTCTGTTTTATTGAATTTGTTATCTTCTTGAAATTCCATCCTATTCTTTCCATTCTTTTTTAACTTCTTTGCCAGAAAAAAAAGCAGAAGCAAATGGTAATAGAGTGGTCTTGCTTTCTCTCTGTCATCTGTTAACATTGTTATCTTCCTCGTGCAGCAAGCTATCCCTGTCTGTGAAGAGAAAAAGAAAGCCTGATCATAAAACAGAAATCTGCCTTTCTTTTTTAAACACCCTTACATTGTTTGCCAAGCTCTCGCAAAATGAAACATACATTTTGGTCTTGGCTACTCTACTTGTTTATTCACTTTTAATGAATGATAGCATAAATGTAATAATTTAATATTTTATACAGATTATTAATTTTCTCTATCACAACGTTCTTACTATGAATCTTTAATTACACAATATGTACCACTTACCCTCTTTACTACAGCTCTCACTGTCATCCAATCTCTAACACACCAAGATTCTTTCTGGACATCAATACCTAAGACTCTCTCTAAGATTATGTTTTCTGGTATTAACCACATTTACATTTCATCCTGCAATATAAACTGTGGCTCCAGAATGTCCTTGTCTGGATCATTCTTTCGTAGCCTCTGTTGCTTATATGTTGCTTAATTTATGTTGCTAAAGTCAGGCTTTTGGCTATCATTCACTCTCCCTCAAAACTCAAAACTTACAATTCTATTCACTTCTCTCCCTAGCAAATGCAAAACCAACCTTTTCTTCAAACAAAGGTTTAGATGGAAGCAAAAATATGAAACAGTTATAAGATTTTTTTAATAGGTATCCCAAATAATATTTTCTAATCTGAAAGGAGGTTCTGCTCCACTCTCTTATCACAGTTTAAGAAAAGGAAGAAAGGATGGCTACCACCTAAACAAGGAGAGTGAAATGACGTAGAGGGAAGTCCTGACAAGAGAGAAAAAGGCAAAGCCCAACACTTCTAGTCAAATGATTTGTGATGCGATGATAGAAGATAGGGATGAGAGACAGGGAAACATGGGTCTCGTTGCCATTGCAGATTTCAGCTTGGAGAGGTGGAGACTTGTTTAGTATGCCTGGGAGATGACCAAGACAGGGTATTTTTCCTTAGATTCAGATGTAGGATTCTGGGAGGAAAGCTCTGTACCATGTAGGCCTCCACGGACATGAGGGAACTTCAGGAGACTTAGGCAGAGGGTGTGTCTCTCTTGTATGATTGATCCTTCCTCAGTTCCCTGCAATTCTGCATGGCTAATTAAGAGCCAGCTGGCCTGCCAGTGTTTACAGTATTGAGAGGTGCAGAGCTATCCATAGAGGCTATAGCACCGACACCCCAGGCCAGGGACTGGTTGAGGTATATGGCAGACAATGGGAGGCATCTCTAGGGCAACAAGAAGAGAGAGGAGGAAGAGTCAGCAGGGTAAGCTCCTGAGCCCAGACTAAAACAAAAAAATCACACCATAATTTTCTCAATCATAGACTTTAGTAACCATACAAAGAGCATATCCAGGTATTCAATCAGGACAAGTATAGCTCATACAATGCCAATAAGAGCTCAATTAAGTATTAGCGCATGACCAAAACACCATCTGAATGCCTTGATATAATATATTTTCCTTCCCTACACTGTCCAATGTCATCCACAAGAAAAGCAGGGGTACAAGAGAGCTCTCATTCAGGCTGAACAATCATTTCAGAACAACGATGTTAAACCAGAGTTTATTTAAATCATTAGATTGGACTAAATTCTGAACCTAATTTGACTAATTGTGTGTGTATATAAATGTGTGTGTGTGTGTGTGTGTGTTGTGTGTGTTTATTTCTATCCAGTATGTGGAAGTGTCTCATGAGAAGGATCAGCGAAATTTTAGAGAAACAAAGAAAAGCTACTTAAGAAATATATTTTTAAATATAGAGTATGGTTTGAAAAAATTTGCATTTCTAAATAGATGATAACAAGAGTTCTAATTCAATTTGTGGTATAGGTTATGCATTTATTTTTCTATACTAGTCCAATATTTACCTTTAATTTATATTTACTTTTAAATATTTACAAACTATTCCAAACAAAGAAAACCAAATAAAAATAATACCCAATAACTATGCTTTTTACCTTTATTTCTATAACTCAACAATCCCATCTCATACAATCTTATTTTTTCTACTTATTTTGCTTTTTAAGTAAAGAACTATGTTTAATGTAGCATTTTTGTATTTATGAGGAATTTGAAAGTGTCGTTATTAATAAGTGTCCTTTTAAATGCTAATATTTTCATTGAGAGTTATATTTTGATTAGCTCACTGGTTATAATTGTATTAGTTTTGAGTGGTTTAACTAATTACATTTTTCCTCATAAATTCGATTATTTTTAACATGTTATTTTATAGAATGCATTTTTTCAGGAACACTTAGGTTATTTGAGAAATGCCTGTATATATAAACTACATACAGAGAAATAATTAGGTTGGTGTCCATCTCTACTTTTACCCTCAAAATCAGAACAAAATAGCATTTTTTCTGTTTATATCTAGTCATTGCAGCTTGTGATCTACCTGACTCTCTGAATCTTTTGTTGTTATTGTCAAAGATAATGTGAGTTCTACTCTGTCTTGTTCTTCTGACTTTCCAAATACCTCAATAATTTATTTCATACTTCTTCTGATGAACTGCATTTGCCTGTCACTTTCTAGCTTACCAAGAACATGCTTAAATATGAAGTTATAATTCCGCAATCATAATAAATCAGGTTTTGTTTCTTTTGTTCAAATATTTAGCAAGACCTTAGAGAATATACAGGATAATATGAACCAGATAAAGGTCTCACAGCAGACCTTAGGGACACCGTAATCCTCCTTAGTTGGCATCACTATAGTCAAAGCTTTAGGTTAGTAATGTTACTTCCTGGTTAAGAGTGTGGAATGGAGATAGGCACCTGGGTTCCAGTTCTGACCTCACAATATCCTGTCTGAGTGATCTTGGCCTAATTCATTACCCTCTCTAATCCTGTCTGTCAAAAAAAAAAAAAAGTTCATCTTCCTCTTGAGATTATTGTGACATCTACTGTGATATTAGTTGAAATGATGCACATAAAATCCTGGGCATGTACCTGACACATAGTGATTATAAAGAAATATTAGCTATTATTAGCATCATATGAACTTTCAAACGCATAGTTGAGGGACGAGGGAGTTTTGTGAACCTCTTAAGGGTAATCTCACTACTGGATAAGCCCCAGAACATAGCCACTCTTTAATATGATGAATAATAGAGCACAAATACATAGATTTGTATTGTGACCTTCATTTTAGGAATAACAGTTTTCTTTTATATATCATTACAGCCATTTAAGTGTTCTTTTTATTACATTTATAAGAACTCAAAATAAGATCTCTTGGCTTCGTGTTTCCCCCTCCCTTCATTTGCAGTGTTGAAAGTTAATTTCTCTTATATGCTTGCTTTTTTACTAAACACTGTTTTGCCCTCACCATCACCCCAACTCTTAAAAGCACTTATTCTCACACAAAATGGCTTGCTGTCACACAGGCACACCGATATTAGCAGTCTGAACAGCCACTGTTAAAACAGGAATGGAATTCAGGAGATTTTGCAGTCTTTTACATACGTGTTACCAAGGAAACCATCTTTGTGTTAGTTCACAGTCAGGCTGGCTTTTGTTTTCTGTTCATATGAGGAAAAAATTAGAAATCACACCAGTACCAGAATGCAAGTAATAGAAGGGCAAGTAGGATTTTAAGTATCAACCAAAATTCATTGTTAAACTTAATAAAAATGCATTTGAGATTTTAAGTTTTATAGTCAGTTTACAGAGAGCAGGGAGTTCACATTAGAGCCAAGAGGAGTTGTGGCTGATTTATTTTCATTTCTAGCATGATCGCTATTGTGAAGGTACTATCAGATGATAGATGGAAAGACAGAAGACTGGCTCCTTACCCTGAATTCACCCCTTATCATCTTGACGTCTCAGTTATCTTAGGTGTAAAATGGGCATGAAAATATCTTCTCTGCTACCTCAAGTTAGAAAATGGATATGAAATACATTGTAAATTACTGAATTGTTTAAATATGTACATTTATGTAACTTTTATAATTTCCCAAAATGTTAGAAAAATACAAAGCCAAATTATTTTTTAAAGGAATTAAATTGAATATTTTTAACCATATTTTAAGAACAGGGAAAAATAATTAATAGAGATTCCTAAGACTAGATATTTAGAACTTTATTTGTAATGAGGCTGTCCAGAGCAGAGGATTAAGACCTAGAGATTACAACAGTCTCCTAGCTGTAGTTTCTAACTCAAGTTGTTCTCTGCTATAGATTATTCTTAATGTTTTTGACAGACTCATCCTAGCATTGCCTTGATCAATAACTTACACAGAGGAATATAATTCAGAGAAAGAAAGCAAATCTTACATTTCAAGGACAGGACAGGTTGAGGAGTCTCCAATTGCTCAGGTCCGCCTGGAGGGTCACATCTTCTCGATGACCTCCTCCAACAGGAAGATGAATAGATCACTAAGAAAAAGCAATGTTATTGTTGTAATGGTGATCCGGTCCTTGAATTGCATATGAGTTTGGACAAAAATGCACTCCATTATTTTTAGCATTAATTCTACAAAGCATTTTTTAAATTTGGGACCTAGGTTTTTAAAAGATAATGACTGAAAAATTGACAATAACCTCTTTAGGTGGCAACATAAATGATTCTGAGAAGACAGATACTGTCAGACTAACTAAGCATCCAAGTATTTATGAAGGGCCTTCTATATGTTCAGTTCTCTTTGTCTTTTGCAGCAAATGTTTTAAATTAAAAATATATATTCCATAGCTAATGGAGTAGAAATAATTGTGGCTTGATTTTAGGGTAAGATAAAGTGTATCTGCTAAGAATAAAGGTTACATGCTAAAAATAAAAAGACATGAGGCTGAAGAGACTGAAATTAGATTATGAAGAATTTAATAAAGCAGGCATGTAATGATTACCAACATTTTAGATAACCTAGATTAGCTTTTAGGGTGATTTTTTGAAAAAGTAATCCATTATTAAGTCAGATGCACAAATAGAATGGTCTCAGCATGATGACATACTTCCTTCCTTTTGGAAATTAGCATGAGATATTTAGATCTCTCTGTTCAACTAGAGTTTCGAACATGGGGATGGAATATTTGTGGTCAATAGAATTTTATAGCAAAACTTCCCTCGCAGGATTTTCAAGCTAAGAAAGAGATAAAAACATTCAATACTTTTTGATGTTTTCTCTTCCCTGTCTCCACTATATATCTTACTACCATGTATGATTCCTCAAAACTTCTATGCTCTCACAAGTCCCTATACCATTGTATCTGGGCATTTTTCCCCTTGTCCCAGATGAAGAACTCTCACTCCTTCTTATATTATTTTCTTTTCTCTCACAACACTTTATTACAGAAGCCCCAATTAGAACACTTCCTCAATTTAAAAAATATTTTGCATGTCTTATCATTAAATTTTGAGTTCCCTGACAGAAGTTATTATGCCATATTTATTCTTATTTCCTCATAACTTAGTGCTATGCTTCACAGATAGTAGTTAATAAATGTATGTTATGTCATGTAACAGTTTAAAATGGCTTTACTTTCCATTGTAAGGAAATTATGACATAAAAATTTGTCACAAATAAAATTCTGACACATAGGATTATTATGATACGAAATCACAGGCATTATTAAGAAGAAAGGGCATTATATCTAATGAAAGGACTGTAAGAAGAGATTTCAAATAATAAGATGCTAAAAGAGGCAGAGAGAGCCACAGCCAAATTAAGACCAACTTTAGATCATTTCAAGATCCTGAAATTCAAAGAGAAGAAAGCCTGTAGATAATGCAAATCTGTAAGTCATAAATATTTTCTCTCAGAATAATGGTGATTAGCCTGAAAAATAGAAAAACATTTTGTGCAGTCAACAGTGTGCAAGAAAGTTGAAGTTGGCACAAATCCGATAAACTGATATATTTGGAATCCTGGAACTTCACATCGTAACTGTACACAGAAGTATGCTCTTATCAAACGACAGTAATTAGATTGTCATATTTCTTGTGCCTTTGCATTTCCAGTTAAAACCATCTTTTGTTGATGCTTATCTTGAATTTTTTGAACTTTAATATTTAACTGACCCCAGTATTCAAAATTTTCTCAAAGAGGAAACTAGTCAATCAACACACCACAGAAATACTCTAAGAACAAAGAAATACTATCTTTCTGCTGTACCTATTGTATTAGTTTCTTGTTTGTTTCCATAAGAAATTACCACAAACTTAATGGCCTAAAAGACAACAAATTTATTCTTATAGTTCTATAGGTTAAAAGTCCAACAGAAGCTTTACTGGGTTAAAATCAAAATTTAACAGATCAGTACTCCTTCTGGAAGTTCTAAGAGAAAATCCATTTTTTTGCTTTTTCCTAGGTTCTAGAGGCTACCCACAATCTTTGGTTCATGGCTGCTTTCCTCTACCTCAAGGCCAGCAATACAGTAACTCACTGATCCTGCTTCCATTGCCATATCTCTTTCTCTGATTTTCTCTTCTGCCTCCTTTTTCTACTTTCAATGCCCCTTGTGTTATGTTGGGTCCACCCTGAGTAACCCAGGATAATCTCGTTATTTTAAGGTTACATAATTTGAAAACTTAATTTCTTTGTAATTTTAATTTCTGTTTGACATGTAACCCAACATATTCATGGGTTCCACAGTTTAAGATGTAGATTTCTTTGGAGGGGGACCATTATTCTGCCTCACATATGTGGTAATGGGAACATTTTTAGCCCCATTTGTAAACAACATATGGCTTAAGTGGGTCCAGAGCTGAGGTGGTCAGTGATGTCAGGAAAGTTTCCTTCTAGCCAGGGTCTGCAAATCTCAACTTTGTATGTGATGCTAAAGGGAAACATCTCTATCAAACAGTTTTTACCTTACCTTGGTCATTTTCAGTTAATATATATATATATATATATATATATATATATATATATATATATATATATACATATTCCTAAAAGATATTTTTAAGAACTTTCATAGGGTATTTTTAAATAAACCAAACAAAATATTGTAGAAAGACTTTCACTGTTGACTTAACTGATCTAGAAATAGACTTGCAAGGTATTTCTAGTGCTAAATAGTGCACAAGCAATCACAGTTATATTTGCCATCTTCTTGACAGAAAGGTGATATTAAGATCATTATCAATATAAAAAATTATGTTGGATCCTTTCTTAATTTTTTTTAAAAAATCTATTCTACTATATTTAATTGTATTTGAAAAGATCAAAGGGGGAAAAAGAGTCTTAATCTCTGGAAAGAAATCACAAAGAAATAATAGGGTCTTCTTAATTAAATTAAAATAAAATTTCATATTAGAAAAATGTAATTAAAATCAAGTTATAATGTAGACACAAAGGGTGTTATTTGGAAGAGTCATAATATGGTTAATCTACTGGAACTGAAAGCTCAAAACAGCAGGCCATGTTTGATCTTGGTTGGATAAAGTTAAAGTAGATGGACATAGAGCAGAATGTTCAAAAACAAAAGGAAGATGTTGTGGTAATTAATATCTGTGTGTTCTAATAAGCAGTCAAGAGTTAGAAATATGATTTTAGAAGTAAATAATGTGTGAATTATCTGTTATCTAACTAAAATAATAGTAACTTTTAAATTGAAGTCCATTACTTATACCAATCTATCCATTTAATAATAGCTAAGAAGAAAATAAATAAATAATTTAAAATATCCACAATATTTAGTAAATCTATAACTATACAGCCATATGATTATATTCGATATTTTAAATTAACAAGACATTGGCCTTATCTTCACTTCATAGTTTGATGATTTGACATTAGTATGGATAGCAATCAGAGAAATATAAAGCTTAATAATGTCAACAGAGATAATGTGCCATGAAGAACACAACTCAGTATAATGAGACTGCATACACATAGCCATACTCTTATAAACTTAATTCAAAGGATGTTATTGTAGGAAAGAAGAGCTAAAAATAAGAGCTGCACATCCAGATGTCATAAAACACTGAAATATTCAGATTAGTGTAGTGACTGTAGTGTCAGTAGTGTAGCAGTCTTCCAATCCCAGCAAGCTTCCCAGAACCTTTGCGCCATAGTTCAGTTACCACCTTTATAGTGACTCACATACTCTCTACCCCATGTTTTCTTCTTAGAGCCTTCTCTGCTTGTATTTTAGCTTTTGTCTTGCTCTTTGTGTATCTTTTATTCATGTGCTCTAGGAAGAAGAGAATCTGAGGGCTCCAATACAGATGCCCTCTTTTCATCAATACAGATGACAACTTTTGCAGAGCTCTCATAGTGGCTCATTTCAAGAGTCTCTGTTTGTCTGCCTTTAGGTCCAATCCACTGTGACCAGGGATTTGATTCATATGACACAAATGTGAAAGGAAGCACTTGTGGATTTTTTTTTTTTTTTTTACAGAGGATGTAAACATGGCAGGATATCAGAGAGCTTTATTTTGCTCATTAATAATGAATATTCTATGGAATTTTGGGAGTTCTGATAGGCTAGAATTTTAGAATTCCCAGAATGATGACCTTTTGAATTTAATATTCACATCCTAACTAGGTAGACGCTGATACAATTGAAGTGGGTGTGTTTGTGTCAAGGTAGAGGGCATTATTCATTTACTCTTCCATTATTGGGCATTTGTTGAAAGGTGGCTATTATTTTTTATGCTGAGAATATAGCAATGGATTAGGTACACTATTTTAGGATTTTCTAAGCCCACAGAAAGTTTGAAATATAATGGAAGAGACAAATTCCAAAAAAAATATTACTAAGTGTTATTTTCATATGCTGCCACCATCAAACATATCCAAACTATGTGCATCTATATCTTTATACCCTGCCTTCCCTCTGTAAATGTATATCGATGACCCATGCTCCTGCTAGGACTAGGTCTTCAGATTGTGTGCTGGGTCCCAACTCCCAGCTCAACGTCATTGCTACAGGTCTTCTTTCTCTCTTTCAACTCATAATTTCTCCCCTCTCCATTTGATTATTTTTATTAACATTAAAAGAGGCTGTCATTCTTCATGTCTTAAGAAAACAAATGTTCTCTTGAGCCCATCCCTTTCAGCTATAGCCCCACTTCTATGCTCTCAATTACAGCAAAATTGCTCTAAAGGATGGTCTATGTTCATTGTCTCTTTTCTCATTCTTTCTTGTTATCCAGTCCAGCTGTTTACCAGTTCATTGAAAGTATGCCTGTGGGGGTCTCCAATAACTTCTGACACACCAAATTATAGGGGCAATTCCAATTTTCAACTCACTTGCCTTATTAGTAGCACTTTCCATCACTGACAACTTTTTCTCTAAAATATTTTCTTACTTTGTCTCTGACACACAAACATGTTTTGGGTCTCCTTATACTGAACTGATCACTCCTCTATCTTTTTTGCTGAATCTCATTTCCCCTACATTAAGTGCTTATAGCCTCTAGTCCTTAGGCCTCCTCTCTTATCTGCTCTCTATTAGTAGTGTGTACAGAAATTAAAGAAAATCTAGTCCACTTTTATGATTAGCATAAGAAAGAAAAGAAAATGGAGAATATCTCAGGTATTAGTGACCAAACTAAATCCTTGTCTATTTTGGCCTTACACAGTTTTCATTTTTGTTCTTAATCATCATGATTTCAATCCAAAAGAACAAAATTATTTACATAGTTTTCATTTTTGTTCTTAATCATCATGATTTCAATCCAAAAGAACAAAATCATATGTGTGTGTGTGTGTGTGTGTGTGTACATGCATTTTAGTAAGCTATCTGGATTTCACAGATGATTGCGCAGGAAAAACATGAAAAAAGATTTCTAGCAGAGCCAAAACAAACATTAAAATCTTTATTAACAATTTTGTTTTGTAAAATCTCTTTTAATTGTCCAAAAAATGGGCTTTATGCTTTTATTGTTGTTGTTTCCTTTGTTTTTATTAATTTGTATTTAGTTGTGTGTGTTTTTCTTCTCTTTCTCTCCCTCTCTTCATTCAACCCTTTTGTTCACTCTTCTCCCTTCCTCAACTTCCTCCAACAGTTAAAATTTCTCTCTTCTCTATTATGCAAATAATTCAAGCCCTTTTGGCATCTGCCTCAAAATTTACATACTCATACCCATCACTGTGCACTATTAGAAAAGAATATTCCAAGTATCAGTATTCATACTTGTAGAAGACACTTTATTCAGCATTTTTTGCTATTTTAACGTTTTAGTAACCCACAATATTCATTAGGCTTTCATTATGTTGCCTGTAACAGAGAAAAACAATAGCAAGATCTTATACAAGATGTAAGTCTATTTCCTTCCCTCATAAGAGAAGTCTTATTTTAGTCCCAGGATGGTATGATATGCCATGGTAACAGTAACTGAAAGTCTCAATCCTATTTCTCTGCCATCTTCAGTGCTTGGTTCCCATTTTATGTTTCAAGGTGGTTGCTCAAACTCCAAATATCTGTATTTTAATCAGCACAATGGAGAAAACAGTAAAAGAAAGTAACGACCTTTTCCACCTCCTTTTAAGAATCTTTCTAAGAAATTGCACATAACACCTCTGCCTAATTCCATTTACCAATATTTTTGTCTGATCTTGCATCAGCTTTAAGGAAAACTGGAAAATCATTCTGGGCAATCATTAGTCCAGTTAAAACCTGATAGTTCTATTATGAAGAAGGAAGAGGAAAATGGATTTTTGGTAATTAATGGTCACTCTCTGACCATTTCACCATAACCCAAAGTAATTTATTAATCTTTTTCTTAAAAGAAAATAATGATATCCTTCATTAAATTTGGGTGGGTGAAATTTTCTCAAGTATCTAATCTATTTACGTATGTATATATGTATGTATGTGTGTATGCATGTATGTACTATCACCTATTTAACTACCTACCTACCTATCATTTGTCTATTTATGTATCAAATTTATCTACTTACCTAACTATCCATCTAGTTATTAAGTTAGCCAACTATCAATTTTTAAATACACATCACTGCTTCAACATTCCCTGGGCAGTTCACTTCTCAGATTTTTTTTGTTGTAATCAATAGTTAGGAAACATGCTTAGAATTAATATCAGGGCTGTATAAACATTGAAACTGTATAAGGGGTATTGTCATTGCTTGGCACATGGGATTAATCAACAAAGCTTTGAAATCATGTGGTGACAGCCATAGTCTCTCTTTTGCTGCATAGTGTGCTTGGAACTAGTCAGATAAATACTTTTGATAAAGGCAAAACTGTTCATATGAATCTGATGGGGAAATACAAGAATATCTCATCAGTACCAGAACAGTTCCCTGATGAGAGGCATCCATTTACAATATTTCCCATTTTAAGCTGTGTAAAGAAATTGATTGATCTCTATTATTATCCATACATTTTATATTCCTTTTTATTTACAAGAAAATGTGATTAATTGGAGGTAGAGATCATGACTTCAGAGGATGACTTTATTTTTCTTGAAATTAGCAAGCAAGCACTGAAAGCCTCTTTCTCTATTAATCCTCTGCTCATATTTAGTACATTTAAAATAAATAATAATAAGTACATGGTTATACTCAGATGTCATAATTCCAGACCACATAAAATCTGTCTGAGTTATAAAGAATAGCGATGAATAATTTTAGCCTTTAGTCAGGGTGTTACAAATATTATCAATGTAAGTGTTAAAGGTATTGAATTTTTTGGCAAGAAGTTACCCTGGTTCTTCAGATATAAATCACAGAGAAAAGGGACACAATGTCTCAAGTAGCAAGAAGGAAAAGTAGAGTATCCAAGAGTGTACCAGCCAATACTCTAGGGAAGAAGGTAGGAGAAAATTTTTTCCAGATAGGAGTTTAATTATCCAGGTTTGGTGAAATGCAGAATTTCAACTTATATACTTGTTTAGAAATTTTTTATGATAAATTGGACTCAGAATGATTTTTAAAACATTGCTTCAGAGATATAAAGAATCTAAACCTTGCAGAAATCTTAAGAAAAAAAGATTTGTTCCTACTGTTTTTTGATAATCATTAACATATTTTACAAATTTATTTGTAAAAATAAATCTTACAGCGATCTGGATTTTTAAAGTTTAATGTTATTTTCCATGGAATACAATGATCAATTTTGCCTTGATAATAAATTAACAATATAACATTCATTCTGTGGTCTTAATACCACCTAAGTAGCTATTTGAACATTTTTTTTAATTATACAGAAATTACCAAACCATAGAGTCTCCAAGTTCTCTCTTTAGCTGATTATTAATAACACTACTAATATTAACAAATAATTTGTCTTAAAAAATTGCACGTGAAATTTTGCTTTTTTGGTTGCTGTGTAAGAATCAGTCTCTCATCTGCACTAATTCTTCATTTTGTATTCCAAAGTGAGAACCTCCACTCTTTGAACTAAATGGAGAGTTTCAACCATCCTTTTTAATTCACTCCTCCTTACAGGAAGAGAGCCTTTGAAATTGGAAAACTGAGCATACAGAATTATTCATATCTATTATTTTATTATTGTTATTAATTTTGTACCTGCCAGGATGCAGAGAGGATGCATTTGGCTCAATTCCTGATGCCATGTGGTAACTTATACTGTGATCATGACCCAAGAACATCTTCTAGAAATAGGTCTGAGAGACTCTATCTTCCTTGACCTCTCTACTATTTTGTCTATATGGGTATAAGACAGCTACCCTTCTTGTCCCCAAGGTATAGAACAGCTGTTGCTAAGAAGCCTCTTATAACTCCATACCTAAATCACATTGGGAACTCCATTTTTATTAGTTTGATCTCATTTAGTGCTAAGTTGTAGAATCAAGGATAATAAGAGCTACTCATAATTTATTTCTTTTTTATGTACATAATCATAAGCACATTTCTCCTCTTCCTTTTTCCTCACAAATTTATACAAAAGCAAACTCAGAATAATAAAAGTTTTAATTCATTCCTAAAATTATAAGATATAAAGGTCTATTGAGGATAGAGATAGAATAAGAATGAACATCACTGTAAGATGAACACAGTGACAGATGGAATTTTTGTCTCTTCCTATTGGGAAGAGTATAAGTTACATGGGAGAGTTATATTATGTTAGTTAAGAAGGTTTGTTTATTTTTGTCATTGTTGACATTGAGAATTTTATTGACAAAAGCATATGTATGAGTGCTATGCAAACAAGGGGACTGACTGTATTATAAAGTAGAAGCACATCCATTCCATTTTCTTCAATGTTCCCCTGTGTGTTACAGGGGTTGGTAGGTTAAAGAACTTTTCCCTTACAGCTAGAATTCTGTGTGTTATTTTGGTTTTTCCCATGAGATTTACTCACATAAGGTTTAGAAAGTGGAAACAAGATAGAGACTATCTTACAGTGTCTATGACAGCTAATGAGAATCATCCCACAGTGAAAAACGTGTAACGGGATGTGAGGCAGTTATGATGTTGGCGGTAGTTGTAGAAGAACCAATCATAGCTTCTCATTTCTAGGTTGTGATCCGGAAACCAATTGTCCTTGGAAGACCTGAGACTTGCATCTCTCCTATCCTTCAAACAACTTTGTAAGCACCTTTATGCTCTCTATTGAGTCTCCTTCTACATTGTTAAATCAATAAGAATACAGATGATTATGGATTTTGTATTATAGTCATTTCCACAAATTATAATTAAATAATTCTGCGGTTCCCTGGAGTATATTAAGATATTTTCTTTGGAGTTTGTGTAATAATTTCTCATTTTTTAATCTATCATGCAAGCCTTCCAATTATAAATGAGGTTGGAGAGATATAAATTTTTCTGTTTTCAGAGATTATCATTCAGCTGTCCTTTGTTCACAAGAAGGTTCTAACTGAAAGAAAAGAGAGATGAAAGCCTATTATGTTATTCATAGTCATATAATTTTCTCTTTGGTAATTTATGCAACACAGATTTGTCACATTAGAGGAAAATGTCATTGAATTTATGTTTCGTGTGTGTGTGTGTGTGTGTGTGTGTGTGTCAGAGTCCATAAACAGAGAAATTTTCAGAATATATTCTCCTGCACCATATTAAAATCTGAAGTTTCTTAATCTTTAAAATAATATCTTTTGAGGAATTTGAGGTCCACATTCCTCTGTAATAAGGAAATCTCGCTGTATGCTTCTGTGACCTTTGACAAGTATCATTGCTAACTGGTCTTAGTAGCAGCAGGATTTATTTCTTTCACAGAGGTTTGTGTTCTGCCAGGTGAAAATAATCACTAAAGCTAAATGCCTCGGATCTTTTCAAAAAGTGTTTGGCTTTTTATTTTGCTTACTCTGGCTCTGAGTGGTCGATTTGTTGGGTATCCCACCAAGTCAGAATAGGGAGGCAGAAAAATGTTTGTGGTGTGATGAACTCTGACTAGTTCTAGATCTTGCTTATTTTAAAACTGATGTCAGCTTTATAAACAAACCACCAGGAATTTCAAGAATTTACTTGTAAATATGTTGAGAATCCTAGTTTTAGGGTATTTTTGTTCTCTGTTCCTGATCTCTCTGAAAACTACTGATTCTTGAATTTCTATAAACATTTAGTCAAATTAAAATTCTGACTCTTTTAGGGATCAAGAAAAATCTGGAGCTCAGCTATTTAGTTGGAACACATCACTGAGGAGACCTAGCAGGCTCTATATGTCATGATCTGTAGATATAGCTATGACTCGACTCATGCCAGCGCTTACAAAATCTGGCAGAGAGAGGCTAAGTAGAATCCTATATCTAGAAAAATTGTCCTTCAAAAGTGAGAGAGAAATTAAAACATTTTTAGATAAACAGAGGATGAAGGAGTTTGTCACCACTAGACACAGACACACTGTGCAAGAAATGCCAAAGGGAGTCCTGCAGGTTAAAATGAAAGAACAGTAAATAGAAACTCAAACTGTACGAGGAAATGAAGATTTCAGTAAAGATAAATACCTTTACAACAGCTAGCATTGTAACTTTGGCTTGTAACTCTACTTTTGATTTTCTTTATTATTTAAGACAAATGCATTTTAAAAAATGATTAGTCTAAAACCTAGTATTATTGTAAATTTGGTTTGTATCTTCACCTTTTGTTTTCTACAAAAAAAGTCTTTTTGTTTTATTTGAGACTGATGCATTAAAATTTTTTATAGTCTATGTTTTGGACACAATTGTATAAAGATATACATTTGCATCATTAATGACTGAATGAGGTTGGGGCTGGAGATATATAGGTACAAAGTTTTTACATACTATGGAAGTTAATCTGGTTTAAATTCAAATTAGAATGTCCTACTTTAGCCTAAATTTTATCTGCAAACCCATGGTAACCATAAACAAAATAATTATAAAATATACAAAAAAAGAAATAAAAAGAGAATAAAAACATTTCACCGGAAAAAAATGAATCCAAAAGACAAAACTGTAAGAATTGGGGAACAAAAAAACTATAAGGCATTTAGAAAAGAAATAACAAAACGACAGAGATAATTCCCTTCTCATCAGTAATTATTTAAAATGTAAATGAATTAAACTATTCAATCAAAAGGCAGAGACTGGCAGAATAAAATAATGAAATATGATTTAACTATATGCTAAGAGACTCACTTTAGATGCAAATAAACTAATATATTGAAAGTGAAAGGATGGAAAAAGATTTTTCACTCAAATAGTAACCAAATAAAAGCATCAGTGAATATACTAATATCAAACAAAACAGATTTTAAATAAAAAAAAGTTTATAAGAGAACAAGAAGCACATTATAAAATGTTTACTACATCAAGAAACTATAACAATTATAAACATTTGCACACTTAATAACAAACTATCAAAATGTAAGAAAAAAACTGACAGAACTGAAGGGAGAAATAGGTCTATAATGACTGTTGGAGACTTCAACACATCACTCTCAATAATGGATAGAACTGAGAGGCGATAAGAAAGGAAGATAATAAAGAACTTTAACAACACAATAAAGCCAGTAGGTCTAACAGACATATACAGAACATGCTACCCAACAAAACCAGAATACGTATTTTTCTCAAGTGCACGTGGGACAGTCTCCAGTGTAGACCATATGTTAGGACACAAATTAAGTAAGTCTCAATAGATTTAAAAAGAGATAACATACAAAGTAAGTTCTCTGAACACAAAAGAATGAAATTAGAAATCAACAGAAAGAAAACAGGAAAATTTACAAATTTGTAAAAATCAAACAACTAATGAATAAAAAAGAAACTACAAAGGAACTTTAAAAAATACTTAGAGATGAATGAAGACAAAACCACAAATACCAAAACATATGAGACACAGTGAAAGCAGTGCTAAAGAAAAAAACAATTATATCTATAAATGCTTACATTAAAAAAAATCTCACATCAAAAATCTATATTTACAACTGAAGGATCTAGAAAGACAACAAACTAAACCTAAAGCTAGCCAAAAGAAGGACATAATAAAGATTAGAGCAGAGATAAATAATGTAGAGAATAAAAAAAATGTGAAAATTAATGATACCAAAAGTTGATTCTGTATAAAGATTTACAAAATTGACAAACCTTTAGCTAAATGAACCAGGAAAAAAGAGAAAACCCAAATTACTAAAATCAGAAATGAATTGGGGACATTACTACTGTTTCTATAGAAATAAAAGGGATTATAAAGAAGTACTATGAACAATTGTACATGAACAAATTAGATAACCTAGATGAAACAGAGAAATTCCTAGAACTATAATCCCTACCAAGATTGAATCATGAAGGAATAGATTCAGCAATTATAATTAGCAAGGAAATTGAATGGTGAAAGCAGGGATCCTTCCTTTGTTTCTGACTTAAAGAAAAAGTCTTTACCATTGATTATGTTTTCTATGGGTTTTCATAGTAGCTTTTATTATTTAAGGTTAATTCTTTATAACCCTAGTTTGTTAACATTGTTATCATAAAAGGATGTTGAATCTTTTCAAATTCTTTTCTGCATTAATTGAGATGATCATGTGATTTTTATCCTTCAAGAGGAGATACATAAGAATTAATCTATTTTACCCATTTTTTGAGCTTCTTCAATCTGAAATCTAATAATATTATTTCATATTAGAAAATTATCAGCCATTATCTTCTCTTAGACTATTTTCTTTCCAACTTTCTCTTTATTAATAATTCTGGAATTTTTATTAGTATATGTTAATTTTTTAAATTTTATTAGTTTCAAGTATACAGTACATTTATATAGTTTATAAAATGATCCCTCTAATTGCTCTTTCTAGTATATGTTAAATTTTTATTCACTATCTTTCATGTTCTCATCTTACTTTATTCTGTATAAACAGCTAAATCTGTTTTCCGATTTATTACTTTTACCTAGTTGAATTTAATGTTCCATATGATATATCCCTTGAGTTGTTAATTTTGATAATTCTCAGTTTTAGAGATTTCATTTGGCTCTGTTCCACATTTAGTTGTTTTTATTTCCACACTGCTCACATTGTGAATTTTATTTCTTCTTATATTTCTTTAATAACTTTAAATATTAATATCTGAGAGGCATGTTTAGATCATCTTATCCCTAGTTTTTCAAATACAGGTTTTCACATTTGTTGTTTCATATTGCACTCCAATTAATTTTTATGTGTACTTTGAATTTTTTTTAGTGTAATCTCTTCTTCAGTAAGGATGGATTTTCTTTGTGGGAGTCTCATGTATTGGCGGGCTGTAGATTCTGCTGAGACCAATGATAACTTACCAACTTTTGGCTTCCTACCTCATGAGTGGTAAACATTCAGACCTCACAGCATCTGATTTGGAATTGGGATTTTCATTTCTCCAAGGTTACATTCTTTCAGTTTATAAACCTGGCAATTGGCATGTTTCCTAATGCTTACCTGGATCTATGGTTTTACTAAGTCAATTTCCAGAGACATTGTAGCCAGTAGTGGCATCCAATTCTTTTTTTCTTTGAGAGGGTTCGATTATAGCTAACTAACCATCTTATGTGAAGCCAAAACCACAGCTCCTGTTCCAACGTGGGCAACAATTCTCCCACCTGTCAACTTCATTCCAGATCCCACACCTCTGAGCTATTTCAGTAACTGCCTGATGTTCTTCCATTATGTTTCCCCTTCATTTACAGCAATGAGAAAATCCCATTTCTTTCTTCCTGGTGAGTTTGGCAATGTGTTCTCCTAATGTATTTTTCTCTGGAATTCAGTATTTTTTATGTAGAAGTACCTTATTTGTAGAAGGTGTTTTGTAGCAATATGGAGCAATAGAATAGTGTTAACCAAGTTTGCCACATATGATCTTTACTCACTTAATAATTAACATTGCCATATTTGTATGTTATTGATCTTCTACTGTATCACTTTTACTAACCTAAAACTATTTAATTATATTTATGTGTCTGAATTTATTCAACTAAATCCCCATCTTGATTGTTTCCACTGTTGCTCTTTCACATGTTTTCTCATAAAAATATTGCATTATATAATTTATATAATTTTTTCACACACTTCAGTAGAAAAAATATAAAAATATATATATATCTTTATACAATAATTACAAAGCAAAAAAACCCCAGAAGTTTCTAGAAATAAATAACAATTGTTAAGGAAAGAGTTGATACATGTGAAAGTATCAAAATTTTTTATTCTCTGTGGCAATATTTTAGCTATATCAAAGGGTTGTTTTTATTTTTGAAATAAGTTTGTTGGTTTGTTTTTGACAGCTATGAGTGGCTCAGAAAATGAAAGAATACTGTGATAAACCAGGACCAAATTTCTTTGCTGGCACTGTATCTCAGAATGAGAACTCTATGCTCTCAGAAAAACATTAATATGATTGAAGGATACATCACTTTCTCTATTTCTTGCTGTTTTCTATTTTAAGGTGTCTATTAGATGGTAACATACTGCATCCTGAAAAACATCACTTTATCAGTCTTGAAAAGGGGTAGCAGTTGTGATTAGGGCATCTTACCTGAAACTATGGTAAACTTATTGGAACTAATCCTCCAAAGTGTTTATAACACCACATAAACTAAAGTAGCTTATCAAAGCTGAGGCAATCTAGCACTCTTTACAGTTTCCAGAACTTTTTTTCATCTCAGAAGCATTGTATTTTCATTAGTCTGAATAGACATAGAAATATAAAAACATTCTGAAGCAGCAGAATAAAATATTTTTTAAAAATAAAATAAAACAACAAGCTAACTGCAAAGAGCACAACACATAAAACCAAGAATAATATGCAACATTTAAGACAAAAATTGCTAAAAGAGACAAAGGAGGAAAACAGATTCTTAACATTAATTTTCCTGAGGAGGGGAGTCAGTGACATTCATTGGAAACCAATTTTATCATCTTTACAATTAAGGTTTTTCTTCATAAACTGACAGTAGACCCAAGTTCTCAATACTGTGTTCCTTCTGCTCACAGTGGTCTGTGGAGAGCTAATCTTCAAATATATTATCAGTTAATGATAATGTGCCTTACTTTCTATTGAAGGTCTTAGTTTTACTTTCACAGACAATGGAAAGCTAAACTGCTTTCAGCTATCAGTTGGTTAACTGACTTTATTGTCAGTCCTTCAGAATATTCTTCTTGCTTACTCCAAGTTTAATTAGGTCTTTATAGTGTTACATGAACTACAGCACTGCTTAATCCTTGGTACATTTATAATCAAACCAAGCAGAACTAAGTCTTATAACTTTTTATTTGATCAGTAGGGCTCAGATAGGTTAAGTGACTTGCCAAGACTGTCACTCTCTTCTCCCAGGTTTTTCAGGAAAGTTCTCATATAGGAGATAAATCCTGACCAAATTTGATATACTAGGAAAATGCAGTTTTAAAGGAAAAGCAGACCATCCCAAAAGAAAGAAAGTTTAAAATAAAATGAAAAATTTTATTGTAATTATTCAAAGAAACTAATAAAATGTAATTTAGGATCAGATTCTACAGTATATATAAGTCATGGGAGTTTGAAGAAGTATGGGATCGGAGCGGTCTAATTTTATTCCTGGCTTTGCATGGAGAAATTCTGAAAATATTCCTACTATAAAATAACTCAGAATCCACTTACTGATTTAATTTGTCTGGGGTCTGGTATAAACATTGGAATGAAAAACTAAACAAATATCAAAAACTCATCATAGATTCTTTGTGTAGCCATCATTGATAATTACTGACTTCAGTCATTGTAGAAGACTTAGCTGAGGATGTATAACTAAACCCAACAATAAAGAATGAATAGAGTTTGAGTTGGTAGATAGAATGGCAGAGTAGAAATTAGGCATTTTATGTCAGCACAAGGAAAGTGTTGACAGCTTTAATGTTTCCTTATAAAAAGGCATGGCAGCCATGCAGGAGTTTAGGTAAATTATGCATAATCCATTATTAATACTACACTTCCATCATTGATCTCATTTAAATTTCTCACTTTCCTCTGATGGTTTATATACAACTTTTCTCTTTTTTTAGGGCCCTGCCATGGAGTAGTCATCTGGACTTCTATCTGACTTCTCTCTGCATCTGCTTCAACTGCCCTTGCTTTCATCATACATACACGCATGCATACAATCAACCCCAAACAAATATTTTTCACTTCTGTACCCAGCCTAGATTCCCATGACACTACATCCACCATGCACCATACCCTGCGTTCAGGAAAATGGAATACCATAGAATATGCTTTAACAAAAACAAAAATCATCCAATACAGAAAGTTCTAATTATAGACTATGAGTCTTTAATGCCTTTCATCTAATTCACTTTATGTATAGATTTTAAATTCCTTATTACTTTCTACTTGTCTTCATTCTCTTTAAATATTACTTCACTTTTATCTGAACTACCAATCCTTATACTGTTCCAAGGGTCAGCTCCAAACCGTGTTTCTCAGCTCAGTAGTACAGTGCATGTAGAGCTGATTGGGAAAACACAAGGTTGATAGAGCAACCTCTAGTCACTGGTTGACATTCAGAAGCATCCCTTTATTAGATAGTCTCTGATTTAAGATCAAAACGACCCTATAACAATATATCCTATTTTCTAGAAGTATTTAGAATTTACTTAACTACTTATTTCAAGTAACTTGTTCTCAAAATTGCCTTTCTTATAGAGCCAGGTCATTTCATACTTATTCTTTTCCAAATACGCTCTACATTAACTCTGAAATCTCTCCTACAGAGCTTGGCCATGTAATTATGTTGATTGCATTTGCACTTCTATATTTCCAAAGTGCACCAGGTAATTGTAGAGGTGCAGCAGAGTCTATGCTAGGTTCAGATTCATTTAGTGTGCTAATAAAAGGTTTAACCCTTTTGTATTGGCAGCTTAGTAGCTCTCTCTGCATATGTGCCTATATTTTGTAGCATAAAGAAAATTTCTGTCATTAGAGCTAAATTAATCATCTAAACAGGATTATTGGTAGCATTTTTGTAAGGTTAAGATGCTCTGATTTGCTGCTTCTTTCTCACTTGCCACCAGAGATAGTCATCAAAGCAAACTTAAGTGGAAAATATAACATTTTATAGGACCCACCAAACACAAAGAAAATCATATTTCAAATGCAAACTCTTTTAGCGTCTGTTAGATATGGCGAATATGGCATAGACTTAGATACAGCATGGCTTCTCTCAATATGCAAAGAACTCTCAAAATTAATAATAGCTTCACAATTTTACATCTAGGAATTTATCCTAAATATGCAAACATGGATATTCAATTAACTTCAATGAAGCATTATTTGTAATGATAAAATCTAAAATAAACTTAAATGTTGGTTAATACAAGATTGTTTATTATATTACAGTATAGCCAAGCAGCTAAGAAAATATGGTACAGACAAGTAAATTATAGCTCAGTAGCAGTGATTCATCAATAAATAAATAAATAAATAAATAATAAATAAATAACCTATCACAAATGTTGTTTATTTCTGTGTATAAATAAGATGTCCAATATATTAATTAATGAAGGCTAGTTTCAGAAAAACAAGTATATTGTAATCAAATTTGTGAATGTGGAGAAAAAGAGTATCAAATGCTTGAAGAGTAATAGATTTTGTGAAACGGCATGAAAGAACAGTGGTTAGCTGAGGGGTGACACTTGAGAAATTAGAGATAAGAGGCAGTGATGTATTGTTCACTTTAAATGTACCTGGAGTATTTTATTTTACTTAAATAATAATTTTTAAAAAGATTTGGAAAAACTCCAAATAAATGTTTTGAGTTCTGCTGTTGTCCAGATATTTTACCTAGATCCTTAACCCTGGCTGACCATTCTCTTTGGCCTTGGAACTGCTTGTAAGTTGCATCAATGAAGCATATTTTTGTAGAGACTGATGCTGATGTTCAAATTTCATTTTTCATTATAACTGCAGCCCAGGCAAACTAATCCAAGAGCCTGAGATGAAGGTGACTGCAGAGTGAGGCAATTAATTCTTGGCAAGAACATATGCATTCACCCTGAGTGCTCAGTAGAAGCGACATTTGCCATATTACCACTGCCAATGCTTTGCATGAGATAACAGCCTTATTCAAGGATTTCTGCCCCATTGGCCAAACCAATACCTGCTTTTTAGCACCATCTTGGCTCACATTGAGAATTACAAAATTTTACATCTAAAAAAGCCTTGAAAATAATTTAGTTCAGTTTTTTTTTCCTACATATTAGGAGTCCAAGACTCATTGATAGTCTGATCACTCAGCTAGGCAAGGATAGAGATTAAATTAATATGTTTCCTAACTCCTACTCAAGTGCTACTGACACTTGATACATGGAATTAGAAATCCAGTAATTTCCAAAAATGTAGACAGATAATCATTTTACCTCTTTCTTTTCCTGGTCTTAATTGATTCTCTAACTAAATGGTTTTTGTAAAATTTTAATTTTTGCATAATGACTCATAACTACTGCATAAGCCCCATGCCTTCAGAAAAATCTACAGATGTCTATTCTTTTTGGCAAGGCATAATGGTCAAGTGCAAGGATTGTAGAATCACAATGTCTAATTTTGAACCCTAGCACCATAATTTACCAGCTGTATAATCTTGGGTATGTTACTTAGTCTCTTGGTCCCTCGGTTTGCTCATATATAAAATGGAAAAAAATATAATATCTATTTCATAGGGTGGTTATGAGAATTAAGTAAAATAATACATGTATGGCTAGAAAAGTACCTGGTATATGAAAAGTACTCAATAGCTACTAGCTCTTTCTATCACTAATACTATTATTATTACTAGTTCTTGGTTTTTACCTGTTCTTCTATTGTGAGTACTTGATCTAAACTTTCATCTGAATTATTGAAACAACTTCCCAAATTTCTTTCCTGACCACAATCTTTTGTCATTCTTTCTCATCATTACCAGTGCTATTAGCATAAACTTTATATAACACTAAGTCTGATAATGTTATTTTCCTTGTAAAACCTTTCAAAGGCTTCTTATCACCTGTTTAAAATCTAAACTCCCTGGCATGGCGCACAGGCCATTTGTGTTCTGAGAGAGCTAATAGATCATTATAAAACAATGGTCTCTCCCCCATCTCATGCATGATAAAATTAAAAGGAAGAAAGAATGGTTAAGTTTTTACATTTGTTCCATCATGCCTTATGGTACAGTTTCTTTTATAATGTGATCCAATGGCATTAAAATGAGTTCCTGTGTATAAGTTTAAAGACATGCACATTTTGGGTTCATAAGATATTTAAAAATAATGTCTTTAATTTAACTTAATTCATTGTATTTATATTCAGTAGGTCTAGAGATACTGTATGACAATGCTAATATAATACTACATTTGTTTGGTTAAATTTTGCATTTTATAATGTTTTCAACATTGTAGGAGGCTAATGGTAGCACTGAAAATCTTTAAGTATTGGTATAGTCATCTCCAGCACAGAACTTTCTTCTTGGTTTCAGGTGTTTGATATAAATGGCCTACTAGTCATATGCACATGGAGATACCACAGATATTTCAAACTTGGCAATTAAGTACTGCTCCACCTCCCTCATTCTCTGTCCTTATACCAAGCATCAACATGTACTTAGTTCCTGCAATCAAAACTCATTTAATGTTTCTCCTCATCTCAAAACTCCATCCGTCATAAATTCCTTCCTGATTGCTTTCAGAACTGTTCTATTCTCTCGTTCAATAATCATTACTCTCGTCATGCCTTCAGGTGCTCATCAATTTTAGTCTGGGTGATTGCAAAGACCACAGAAATCTCCCTGCCTCTAAGCTCATCCCACTTGAGTCCATTCTCTTCAAAGTTACCAGAGAACTTATATCTAAAATAAAAATCTAATCCTTTTAGTCCTCTGCTCAAAATCCTTGCTAGTTCTTCCATAAGGCTTTAAGAGACAGTTCAAATTCTTCAATCTAAAACGTAAGGTCTTTCATAAATTTTCTCTGATTTACCACTATAAACTTGCTATTTCCTTAAATACATTCCTGATTCCATACATATCTAAGTAATTGTATTTCTCTGAATACTGTGCTGTTTTATGCTTCTATGCCTTGTACTCTTAATCTTTTTATCTGGAAATCTGTGTCCCTTTCCTCCTGCCACTTCATTTGCTTAACTTTTTACTACACGTTTTTTTTTTTTTAAGTAGCTTTATTGCCCCTCCATTTCTAGGAAGACTATTGATCCACCTGAATTAAAAGATATTCTGTGAATACCCATTTATAAAACTTTTCACACTTTCCTAAAATTAACAGCTCTCTTCTTTTTATTTCTCTCCGGTATATAAGCTTTTTGAGGACAGGCAACACACATTATTTATCTTTGTACTCTCTAATGCATTCATAGTGCCTGGCATTTAGTCTCTAAGAAAATCTGAAGGTCAGCATTGCAGTGGCAGCAAAAGTTAGAAAGCAGTTCCCAAAGGAAAGAGAAGCATCCTCCACTTTGAGGAAGATCTGGGCTTGACTATTTTAAGGACGCTTGGGAGGTTTCCTTATATTGACACTTGTTTGCATATGTGTACACTCAAGAAATATATGTTGAATGAATGCATGCATGAATGAATGAATGACGAGAACTGAATTCTACTGGGAAAGCTTTATATCTCTTCCAATATACCAGCCCCTTCTCAGGCTGCAGTATTTTCAGATTATATAAAAAGAAGGCTATCCCAGAAGAAGGGTGCGATTCTAAATTCATTACAACATAGACTATTATTGTACCTACTTACAACATGTAGAATCAGGTGATTCTCGATATCCACATGAATATATCAGGGGGCTGTTGAATTCTCAATACTTCTCATGAACAATTGTGAGTGAAAGATAGACTTTATCTTCTACTGCAACAATGAAAGAAAATGGCATTTGTTTAGCCACAAAATACTGTTTTGTTGAGAGTCTTCTTGTTTCCTGTCAATATTTACCTGATTCTACACATGAAAATATCAAACCCTAGAAGTTTATATTTTTTTCTCATTCACCTGAGTTAAATGTGTCCTATTTTTATTCACCCAAGAGGCTTAGTAAAATAAGACCTTACTTTGGCACAGATAGTAGCCTATGTGAAGGAGAAAAAGAATACTTCTCACAACTGAGTATTCCATCAGAGATTTTGTGAGATATTGAGATCTTTGAAAAAGACTCTTTTTTTTTTCTGTATATAAATCTCTTCATACTCAAGAAAATGAATGGCCTATAAACATTTTGATGAATTTTATTCACTTAAAGAAAAACTAATATCCAATTCTTATATAAAATGCTAATATAATGTTCTGTTTAACACCAGATACAATGTTCTTTTTAACACCAGCAACAAACAAAACAAAACAAACGGTAAGCCCCTTTAATGTTAAAACTCTGCAGCTCCCAAATAAAATATGTTCAAGGCATGTTTGGGTAAGTTAGTTAAATTTATTCTCCACCTCTACCCTAATTACCCAGTTTATTCTTTTATTTTTGACAGTCTAATTATTCAAACAATAATGACTATGTGTAACTAATATTTTGGAATATGCTGAATCAGGGGCCAATCTTATGAACTTAATTATTGTTCTCTGTCATTCCCACTAAGAGGCAAGTTCCATGAAAGTAGGACCATGTGTTTATACTGTCTGTTCACTACTGGATTGCATTATGTTGTGCAGTTTCATGAAAATTGTGAGTTCTCATTAAATAAATATTTAAGTAAATAAATGGCATTCTTTACAGTAAAAGATATAGAAGTCAAGAGGGCAATAAACAACTGATCCAGTATGGTTAAACAAGTAATGCTCTATTAACCTGTTTAAGCCATCCAGTAGGGTAAACAGGTAATAGAGTAATCAGAACATACTTAAAACTGTTAAAAACTAATGTCTACATGGTTGTGATTTTAGATTATTTATCTGCTTTTTTAGAATAGATTATACAGTTCCAAATAGGGAAGATTAAAGGAGCAAAATTTTATTAAGATATTTTTAGGATATTAAGCAGAATTTTCTGGGAAAATGTATTCAATAAACAAACAGGATAAAAGAATATCTTATAACAATGGTTCCTGAGATAAAGTGTTCGTCTTTTAATGTACTAAGGCCTTCAATTCAATAAGTCTTTGCTGAGTAACTACCATGCATGAGGTAGAGTTCTGGATGGTACAGGGAGAGGATCAAAATTATCCTTTTCTAGAAAGTCCCTTCAGGGGAGCTTTTTGTTCATCTTTATTGGATCATCTTTATTTCTTTACATTAAAAAGTACTAATTATTATTATTATTTTAATTTAACTTTGTCTAGCATACAGAAGCAGGATCTTTTGAAGTCATCCCAAAATTTCATGCATTGTTGATATCTGTGATCAGGACATTATTTATATAGATCATCATATAAATAATTACCTGAGCCAATATCAGGCCCTGACTGTACTCTGTGACTCAGTTGTAAATAGAAGAAAGAGGATATTACAGCACAGTGTAACAGGGTAGTTGGGGGAGTACTTAACAGCCTATGTGAGGCCAGGGAGGTATCCTAAGAGCAAATAATAACTGATAAAGAGTAGCCAGAAAACAGGAGAGGAGACAAAGCCATGTCACATTTAAGGAATTAAAATTTGAGTAGTGTGTGTGTGTGTGTGTGTGTGTGTGTGTGTGTGTGTGTGTGTGTGTGTGTTTATGTGTATGCTTGAAAAGGAATGGTGGAAGACGCAAAGGATGGGTAAGATATGAAGCTGAAAATGTAAATCAAAACTCATAGGCCATTATAAGAAATGGAGACTTTTTCTAAGCCTGGTAGGGAATCCTTGATAGATTTAGTAAAGAGAGCAATATCATCAGATTGGTGAAAGTCCCAGGCTGCAGTACAGAGAGAGGCTCACAGCAATTGATACATAAAGAAGGGAAGCAAGTTAGATGACTGTTGTAATCATTTGAGTCAGAGATGATGGTGGATTCATACAGAGTGGTAGCAGCATAAAAAGAGAGTTGGTGAATTTCATAGATATTCAAGATATAGCATAGACAGAATGGACTAAGTGACAAGACAGGAGAGAAGAGAAAAATGGTTTAAAATGATTTGTGGATTTCTGGATTGAATGTTTACAGAGCTAGTCACCCCTGATTTTGGCACTGGCAAGAACCAACATTGTTCCAACTTCACAGCTGCAGTTAGGTCTCATCTATAAGGAAGAACAGGCATGAAGAGAGCAGCTTCCACATTTACCCTTGCCTCTCTTACTAAATCATCATTCCTGGATTGGTGCAGTTTGGAACAGTGCTATGGCAGATAAATAATCTGGACTTTCAAATCAACCTGAGGTATGAGGTTTAGGAAAAATTGATGGAGATTAAGGCAATTAAAAAGCCAAGGAGAACAAGGCAAATTTTTATGAGAGTGCTTTTATAAATAGCTCCTCATTTAATAATGTATTTCAAATTAAAGGTGTTCCCTGGGGAATTCTTTAAAATTTTTGTATAAATCAGGTATTGAAATACAGATAAAACTGATCCTTCAGAATATTCTTATCTTAGTATTTTAATAAACAATAAAATGAAATATTGATTTAACACGTGATTACTTAACAACTTCTAGTTCATTCAAGGATTCTATAATTTGAATGTTAGATTTAAAAATAAAAAAGAAGTTTTCCATAGCCTGATAAGAAAGGGGGAGAGGTGAGAGGAAAGAGATTTGAGTTATCTTTAGTAGGGAGAGAATGGTTATAGCTATACGGCATGTGAAAAGTTCAGATTTAGTTGATGTCATTAGATTTTCTAAGACTTTAGAATGACTGTCAAGATTTTCATTCCATAAAATGGTTGATAAACTGTACTAATTTGATTAATTGTTTAAAGCACAACAAATATTTCTTATTCGTTTATTCGACAAAAATCTATTGAATACTGAATATGAACAAACACTGATAGAATATGGGATTTAAAGACAAATAATTGTGTTTTCATCACGAAAGAGGAAGTTTTCATAGGAAAAAATAGCCATTAACTCTACGATAGCAAAACTAAATTGTAAATACTGTGATCAAGAATGGACAGAAGAATGACAGGGAAAAAAGGCTATATGTTTCGGCAATAAGAGTTAATTAGACAAAAAAGGGGATAGTGATAAATATAAAAATTTTTAAATGAAAAATCTTCAGGCTCACAGACAGGATGTCCAAGGGAAATACAGAAAGTTCCAAATGATGAAAACAAAGGTTATGTGGCAACAATAGCAGGAAATAAGCCTGAAGTAGCAGGCAGGAGTCAGACATGTTATTAAGAGCCTGTATGCCAAACAAAAGGGTTTGATTTTCTATTGAAAGCTATGAGAAATTATTGAAGGATTTTAAGCAGAGAAGTGACATAATCCAATTGGCATTCTATTATGATAGTTGGTAATCAGACACATACTGGCAGAAGCCAGTTTTGAGGAGATGGAGAATTGTGCTTGCAAAGATCTTCCAAATATAATAACCTGTGCAGGTCACATTTGATGAATTACAAACCTTAACTGAAGTGAAGAAAACACAAAGCATCAGTAAGAATCATTCTGACAGTGGAACAGATCTATTCTCCAAAAAAAAAAGTGTCTTAGCAATAGAAAAGCAAAATGTTATATATATATATATAAAATAGTGTTTGGACTACATCCTAGGGTGTAATAAGCAGCTGAGGTAAATGGTTTGAAGCTGATTTGGCCAGAAACTGCTATCAGATCTTAATCCCCAGCAAATTGCCCTGTGGTATTATTGTTAATCTTAGACACTGAGAAAAAAATAACTAAAGGTGTACTGGGGTTTTAGTGGGTCATTCGAATTTAATTACCAGTGTGAAATACTTTCAAACACAGTTATTTTTTACTATAGCTATCTTGCAACACAAACACCTAAAGCATGTGGCCTTTGTTTCATTTAATATTGAAGTGAGAGAAAATGAGACTCTTTCATAATCATGGAGGAATTTACATATTGGAATGAAGCTAATCACCTTCATTGTAGGCCATATGCTTATTTGAATAGTGCTCTCTAATAATTCTGTACATTTACTCAGGCAAGTTCTGAAATTTAGAATTTTATGAAAACATTCCCAAACAAGTATAGCAGGAAAAATTGGCTGAAAATGAACTAGAATAAATATGGGAAATACATAAAGAGTGTAAATCCCTATATCTTTTTATTTTTCTTTTATTATTTTATTTTTTCCTACCTCTTTATTTTTTTTAAATAAAAAAGATATACATAGATTGTTTAGGAAACCGATAAAAAATAATAAAGAATTACAAAGAACTGTGAAATTCCATGTAGTAGCTAATGCACCAATCCAGGAAAAACAGTTATCATGGATGTCCATGTGGACCAAGCAACAATGCAGCCAAATTTTTATCTCAATACACTTGCTATTTACCATATTTTTAGATGTAATAAATGTTTTTTTATCTTATTATAAATTTCACCTTGTTCCCTCTGACCATAGGTCAGCATATGGCTCCTTTTGCTAGGGTTTTACCTAAGAACCCTAACCAAAGCTTCTTTTTACAGACTTGTAATAAATTCACGCCACAATTATTATACCATTATAAGAGCAGTGTGTTAAAGAGGGGGAGTTTGGGTGAGATGCTATGACTTTCAGAGGTTTCTTAACCAAAAGTTTGTTATTTAAAATACTGTGGAAGTTGTAAGAAAGATATGCAGCAAACTAGACAAAGCATGATTTATGGAACAAATTATGTTTTATATTATCTAAAGTAATAAAAAATGAGGTAAGTTTTTTAGAGTAATCTATTAAAATCTTGGCTGTTATTGATCATAGCAGGCAATACTATTTTTCTGGATTTTTCAAAAACAGTTTAGTTAAAGTATAATTTGTAAACCATAAAATTCACCATTTATAAATGTGAAATTCATTGATTTTAGTAAACTTAAAAAGTTGTGTAGCTATCACCACCATGAAGTTTTAGAATATTGTGATGTTTTAAGTTTATTATTTAGCAAAATCAACATATTTGCAGCCTTTATAAATAGAATAAGGTAAGGGTATATGATATTAAGCTGACGCCTGGTCTACCATTGGGCTCAAGCAATGTGAGGTTATCTGGCGAATGGGTGGACTGAAGCATTAAAGTCTAGTTACAGGAGGAAATGTGGCATTTCCTTGAGGAAATCATTCTGAAGTAAAAAGCATTTTTATCAAGTAAAAATTTGTTATTCAGCAGAGGGATCCATGCTTCTGACTCCAACCTGGTCTATGTTACTAGACATTTGTTGCTTCTTCAACTCCCATATTCAATTCATGACTTTTTGCCTGGTATATATTAGGCACTAAATAGACATTTGTTTACTGAAACATTGTTTGAATGAGATTTTTTTTATATATAGAGAGAGACCTAAAGAGCAGATTTTGATACAATAAGAAAAGTAACATAATGCAAAAGAATATAGCAGGATAAGTGAAAGGGGGCATTTTCATCTGCTCTTCACCAGGACACTGAGAAGCTCCGGAATATGACAGTTCCATTAATTGGCTACAGTAAGAAACCACCCTACCTGCAGGGAGGTAGCAGTACCTGTGAATAAAGTTGAACCTAGGAGACATGGTTTGGTGAAGGATCAAAGAGGAGTTTTGAGGAGTGTGCATCGAATTGTTCTGAATACATCAGGATGTTTGATAAATCACAGAGGCCCATGGGGAATAAGAGAGCCTGCCTTCATTCTCCACCTCATCCTATACCACCCCTGTCTTTGCTCAATAGGCCCTTGCTATGGTAGCCTAGTCTTCTACTATGATAAATTATTTCCTCCTTGAGGCCTTCTTGCTAACTGTTTTGTTTTTGTGAATATCCTTTTCTCTTAGATCTTGTAGCTGATTATTTGTCTTCAGATTTCAGTTGACCTCCTGATTGCTCAGCCTAAAATAAGCACCAAAACACTTTTTATCATATCACTCAGTTTATTTTTTCATTGCATCTATATACAATAATATTGCACATATGCTTATAAATAAGACATATTTATATATAAATTTATATATTATATATTTAAATATATGTAATATATAAATGCTATAAAATATATATAAGCATTACATTAGAAGCATGATGAATAAAAAAGTAACTTTACTTGGATTAAAGTTTTAAGGTTATCTTATAAAAACATATTGCAAAAAACTTTCTCCAAGAGGTTCAACATCTCCAAGAAGTCATTCAACTTTGTTGTTAAGTAGATCCAGTAAGAGAAGATTTGCTATCTCTTAGGTCAAGCCACTCTGTAGTTGGATTCTAATCTTTAAAAAATTTTTCATAGTGATACAAAATATGTTTTCTTGTAACTTTACAACTAATCCTGCTTCTTTCCCTTTGGAGCTACATAAAATAGGTCTACATACAATATTTACACATTAATTTTTTTCCAATATTTGATGGAATATAAGTTTTTGCAACTTTAATTTTTAAACAGAAATTAGAACATTGTAATGTTCTGAAAAAATGGTTTCTTGAGTTTATTAAAATATCTAGGAAACAATAACTAAAGCAAGGACATTATCAGACAAAAAGCAAACAAGAATTTACCGAAGTCACTAAAGTGGTTGGTTGTCTGGTCCTTCATTTTGCTGCCATGGAAATGAGGGGAGAGCCTTAGGTATAAGATAGAGCAGATGCAAGTTCAAGAAGTTGAGTATGACTGGTGACTAGTAGGCTCAAGTCTTCATCTTGTAGTTTATTTTAACCAGAGAGTGAAGAAATATCAACCACTGAAAACAGCTTGAAGATTTCAGAGCTAGTTTTTTTCTTTTTTTTTTAACTTATGATGATATTTTGTGCCAAAAAATAATATTTTACTACTGGCTTGTTGCCTTCCATTGAGATTGTAGGAATGACTTCATTCACATAAGAGAAAAAAGAAACAGTCTGCAAAGCTATTTGCAATACAAATTCCATCAAAAAGGGATCAGAACAGTGTGAAAACTTTGTTGAGTTTTATGCTTTTCCTGAAAAGGTAGAATAAGTGAAATCAAAATTTTTCATTTAAGTTAAATTGCATGAACATGGTTCTTGTCTATTTCTATAATGTCAACCCACTGGACATTCAATTTGGTTTAATGTGTATTTATTGAGTACTGAATGTGTATCAGGCCCTGTACTGGCTGTAAATAACCAACACAGAGATGCAGTCCCTGTCCTCAGGAAGTTCACTGTCTGGTGAGGAAAGCAGACCTGTAAGTGAGGAAATATCATTGTCTAAACATGGTTGTGGATAGGCATACTGAGCACTGGACCCTGTAGGAAAATATATGAAGGACGTCTGTCCCAGTCTTGGATGAGCATGGAAAGATCCTCAAGGAAATGATGTCTGCAGCAAGACTCAAAGAAGAGGATTTAACTAGGAGAAGTGTGGAAGATGTCAATAAGCTTACATTTAAGAAAGACTGTGACTCCCTTGAGATACAGTAAGTAGTTCAGTGTGGCTAAAGCATGTGTATTGAAGCTGGGAGAGATACAATTATAAGGCTAGACAGATGAACAGAAAGCAGATCTTGAAATTTTTTATTTTTGGTTACAAACCAAGGAGAAAGAGAATATGAATGAATTCTCATTTATATTCTCTGATTTCAGGTGACATTGCTCTATTCAAGGCCTTAGTTTTTCCTATGCTATATTTCACCATCACATAGTACTATGAAACCCAACAAATATTTGAATGAATGAATAAATAAATTTTGAAACGACTCTATTGTCAGATAGATGCTTCTTAGCGAACTCCTTTTCTTAATGCTTCAGACTTCTTACTTCTTCTCATCATAAAAGGGCATGCTATTTGTCTTTAGAAAACTTTCATTATATTAGGAAACACAGATATGTTAATAATTCTAAGAGCTTCCATTTCTAATTAGGATTGAGGAGCTTATGACAGACAAATACTCACACACACACACACACACACACACACACACACACACACACACACCTCTAGAAAAGCCAAAGGGGAGGAAGAGGGGAGTAGGAGAAACTTGAAAACCAACTATGTAAGTGTGATAGGGATCCTCAGTCCAGGATGCTCTGAGAGTGCACAATCAATATCACCTGTATGGATGAGGGAAAGGGTCCAAAAGAAAATCATGCTGAAGCTGTGGACCGGAGCCCAAGGTCTTGGAAAGAAGGTCTCATTCAGTCAGGCTCAACATTCTGTATTGATTTTTTTTTTTTTGACTTGGAGTATTTGCTGAATTTAGCTTAGGGTGTGGGTGTGGGTAGAGATTAAGACAAAATGCTAGATCAGCTGCTGAGAGAGAACTCAGGCAAGATTTAAGCAATCTCATTGAGTTATGAAACAAAACTTAAAGTTCAGAATTATCATAAAGAAGAGAACCTGGTAAATGCCCTAGAATCTTGTTTGGAACCCTTGCAAAGCTGCATTGTAGGTGCAAATGTGAAGTAGAGATAGGATCAGCCTCACAGAATGTGCACTCCTGCTTTGAAATGGCTCAACTCCTGATTAAATGAAGTTGATCCACCAAATAGGAACCATCTACTTACTTGTAATTAAGTAGGGAGAAGACCCTATGGAAAAACAAACAAATTTTCTAGAAATTCTATAATTTTCCCAAACATGTTTCAGCTAATAAATAAAACTTAGCAGACAAACCTAGAAATTATATGTGTGTGTGTGTATTTTTCTCTATATATATTTTTTTCTATATATATAGAAAAATATATATGTGTGTATATATATATTCTATATATATACACACATATATATATATATCCATCAACATCCCAGATATTGAAGTTATCAGACATAAATTTAATGTGCTGAAAAAATAGAAAAGGTGATAAAAATGTTCACTAAAGAAATGAAAACTTATAAAATTTAATCAAATGAAATAAAAAGTACAATAATCAAAATTAAGAATTTAATAAATAGATTTAACAGAAGATTTAACTCAAGAGATTAGTGAAATGGAAAATAGAGTAATAAAAAATGTCTAGCAGAAGCATAGAGAAAGATGGATGGAATATATTTTTAAAGAGTATAGTAATGTATAGGGAATGTAAGTGAAATCCCAGAAGAGGGGTAAGAGAATGATGCAGAAGTAATTTAAAAAAAAAAAAAAACACAGATAATTTAAAAAAAATTTTTTGTTAAAAATTTTAAGAATAAACTATACTAGAGGGTTGATTTCTTAACAATGAAAGTAAAAAGACAATGGGGTGACAACTTTAAGATAGAGAGCAAAAATTTGAATGTCAACCTAAAACTTTTTGTATAGAGAAAATATCTTTAAAGGTAAGTGAAAAATACAGACCTTTCCAAAAAAAAACAAAAATTGAGAGAATTTGTTACATGTAATCTCAATTTAAAAAAAAATAGAGTTCTTAAGGCAAAAGGAAAATTATCTCAGATGGAAATAAGGAAATCTAAGAAGTAATGAAGAAAAATTGAAAAGATATGTGGGTAAGTATAAATTACTGTAAACTATATGAAATTAATCACAGTATCTTTGGAGTTTAACATGTATATAGAATTAAAATACATTGCAACAAAATTGCAAAAGAACAGAGTTAAGTCTATGATCCTGGTATTATTTGGGATGTTATACATACTAAAATCTTTAGAATCTAATAAATCAGGATACATATTATAATCACATGTGTGTTCCAGTTAAAATAACTTTTTTCCTTGAGAGAACTACAGAAGGATAGTACTGTAATGATCTTTGAAAATATCACACCAATATATGGATGATAAAAATTAGGTCTAAATATTTAAGTGATATTTTACCAAAATCAGACAGCCAAGATGGAAGCTCAGGTCTTTTGACTCTAATGCACAACATCCTAATGAGTTATAAAAGAAGAGTAAAAGAATGTGGGAACCAGAGGCTAATATCTGATAAGTAATTTTATTATAAAATAAAAATGTTTGATTCATTAAAAAGTCAGGTGAGGAGAAACAACAAACAATACAAATGGAGCAAATTTTTAAAAATAGTAAGATGATAAATATTAACCTAAATATATCAGTAATTACATAAACTCCTACTCTGGGATGTTACCTCCCTAATAAACTACATGCGTCCCAGTCTTTATTTAGGGGAGAACACAAAATAAGAATTGTGCATTCTTACTTGCCAGATGGGGGAACCTTAGTCAGGAGTGGCTATGCAGATTGAGTCACATTGTAGGCAAAGGACTCATTGGGAGACTGTTGGGGTCTTTGAGAGAGTGGATAAATAACCCCCTTCTCCTCTGAAGCAACCAGTAATAGGACAAAGGAATAAAGTAGATGAGAGATAAAGCAATATTTTTATCTCTGACAATGTTCATATTGCAGAATGTGACTCATATCTTTAGGCAAATGAGTTTCCTGTTAATGAACCGCAGTAGACAGATTGACCTCCTGCAGTGATATGGCAGTAAGACTTCCCCACTACAAACATAGCCTTCTCCTAGGGAGGCAGAGCAGAATACCTATACACAGGCTAAAAAAATTTAAAAAAAAAAAAGAGAAATTGATTCTTAGTAATCTAAGGAATTCAGGAAAGCTTTGTTGAAAGCAATATTTCAGCTGAGGCTTGGTGAATGAGCAGAGTTTGACAGGTGTAGACGGAGGTTACATGTGAGCTACTGCTTTGTCAATGATTAAATGCTAAATCAAAGTCATTACTGTGGTTTAGAAAATAGTTATAGGAAATAGATTACCTAATGGGAAATTCAGGTAAGATTTTGAATATTTATTCATTCCTTCTTAAAAAGTTAAATGGAATTCAGTCTTATCAACGGGTGGGTGGAATTCTGAGCTAAAACCAACATGTATAACTTTAGTCCTCCACATTTCTTCCCCACAGCCAAATTCATATTCATTAAATCCTTCTCCCTTGTTGCTGAGCAGAAGGTGCAAGAATACATTTAAAATCATAAATATTATCAGAATAGGATTTGCAAATCAACCCATCCTATTATGAACGCAGTTGCGAAGTTCTAACCTTCTGCGTTCTTGGCTATGCTCTGTGCAGGCTGGGAATATTTCCCTCGGGACAGATAATCAACACTAGGAAAAGCAGTAAGCACTTGTAAAGTATTGTCATTTCTTCTGTAGCCCATGTCCTTGTTTACTGTCTGCATATTTACTCTTGCCTACATAAATCGGGTACACGCATGAGCGAAGATTTACCCACTGTGCGCAGACACACACTTGCACAATCCATTTAGAAATACAAAAAGCACAAATAAAATGCAGAAGTAAGAATAGAGTATGCTTTTCCAGTACCTAAACTATAAATTCTTATCACTTTCATTTTTAAGATAGAATGTGGGCCAATGTGCTTTTTAAAAAGTGTTTTGTTTAGTTTTGTTTTATTTTGCATACTTGGTCAAAGGTAATTTCAGAGTAGAAATAATATTAAGATGCTGTCATTTGTGAATACTTTCTTCTCAGACTATCCTGAGTCAAGACCTGTGGCTATCAGATGTATCAGAGCTATATTACTCTCTTCTCTCCCACTGCCTGCCTGCCTTTTGACCTAATTAGCCTGAGAGAAGGTGGAGAGAGATGGTGTTAATCTCTATCCACAGTTCTTGTTTAGAGGAAGGAGAAATAAATGTGAGAAAAGTACATTTTGCTGCTATTTTAAGATTTTACTGATCTCTTTGTCTGTATACATTGAGATTCAAGCCTACCTGAAAATACTAAGTTACTAATGTACATTCTTAGCGACCAATCTTTTGATTTAATTTACTTTCAATAATTCAATAGATAGACCTACAAATACAGACAATGAACAAGTAATTAAAAATGTGATAAATAAGAGGAAGATAAGAGCAAAGATACAGGCATGAGGGCACATACAAAGAATCTCAATGACATTCACAGAGTAATGGGACTCTGGCATTTTCTCCCATTTTCCCCATACCAGGGAGACCTGGTTTTCAGGCCAAGAAAATGTAAGAATAAGTGACTAACTTGGAGTAATGGCTAAACTAATGACCTGCCTTTTTAAATAAGAAGCCGAGATTTTTCACTTGCTGACCAGTCTCTCGGAATGCTCTTTGATAACTCAGTACATCAACGTCAGGTTTATTCAATAACCTCCTCCCATTGGATTCTTAAAGGGCGTGTTCCAATTAAAATAACTTTTATCACTGAAAAAAAACCACAGAAGGATAGTGCAGTAGGGACCTTCAAAAATATCACCCTAATATAAGGATGATAAAAACTAGGCTTAGATATTATAGTGATATTTTGCTAAAATCAGCCGAGATGCAAGCTCGGACCTTTTGACTCCAATATCTGCATCTTAATGAATTGTGCTTCTTCTGGTGAAGCAGCTAGAAATTTTATAACCAGCCTATAGAAGAGGCCAAGCACATATATAGTCTATTGGACTTAGATTTTGAATCATTGATTTAAAACTACTATAACCTGTTAGAATAGCCATTATCAACAGGACAAGTAATAACAAGTGTTGCAGAGGATGCAAGAAAAAAGGAATCCTCATACACTGCTGGTAGGACTGCAAATTGGTATAGCCATCATGGGAACAGTATAGAAGTTCCTCAAAAAACTAAGAATTGATCTACCATATGAGTATTTACACCAAAGACTTGAAAACCCATGTCCAAAAAGATATTTGCACACTGATGTTCATAGCAGCATTATTTACAGTGGCCAGGACATGGAAGCAACCAAAGTGTCCTACAATAGATGATTGGCTAAAGAAGCTGTGGTACATATAAACGAGGGAATATTACTCAGCCATAAGAAGAAATGAAATACTGCCATTTGCGACAACATGGATGGACCTCGAGATAATCATGCTGAGCGAAGTCAGACAGAAAAATTTGAAACCCGCATGCTATCATTTATATATGGGATATAAACCTGAAAGCAACAAACAAGCATGACAAACAGATGGAGACTCAAGGACATGAACTATAGACTAGTGGTTACCAGACTAGTGGTTACCAGAGGGTGGGAGGAGGGGAGAGGTAGGTGGGGTAAAAGGGATCAAATATGTGGTGACAGAAAAAAATCTAACTATGGGCAGTGAATATATATATATATTCATTATATATATATATATATTATATATATATATATATATATATATAAAAAATATATATATAATATATATATAAAATATATATATAAAAAATATAAAAAAATCTAACTATGGGCAGTGAATATATATATATATTCATTATATATATATATATATATATATATACCTTACTGCTAAATTGTATATCTGAAACTTACTCGATTTCATTAACCAATGTCACCATAAAAAAACAAGCAAACAAACAAAAAACTACTATATGTCCTCAGAAAATAAAAAATTAAAAGTATCTATAATTTTTCATCCCAGACTGCCATTTGATGACCTAACTCAGGATTTGCAAACTGATATCATAGATGTTTTTTGTTAGGTCCATTTAATGTTTACTACTTGAAAGTTTGTTCTTGATGAACCCAAAAGGGCTTTTAGTGATGTACCCTTTGTTTAATCAGGGTTCCCCTACTTTTAAATCTTCTGGCTCAGAATTATCATATAAAGTGCATGTTGCATTTGCCCATCGCTCAATTGTAGAATATGCCTTTCGCTGTTGTTGAAAATGGTAAACCAGTAAAACAATTTTGTTAATTTTAAGTGATGTCAGATTTTAGTATTTAAAAAAAGTTTTGATATGTGTTTTATTTAGTATTTCTTATCAGAATTATCTAGTGGAAATTTTAAGAGTTATCAAACTGGTGGTTCTATCAAAATTGTTGAATCAGTCTTATAATTCCTATTAACTTATTGTATAAGATGGAGAAGATTTCCCAAAGAGGAGCTATTTTTAAGCCAATGCTAAGTATATTCCTTCCTATATCCTTCCTCCTAATTTGTAAGGTCAATGATATTGACCTCGGTGACTAATAGCAAATCTTATCTTTATGAAATCAGCTTATCTAAATACATTAGGAATGCCCAGCAGGCCTATTTCATGGAAATTAAATTACTGAATAACTCTGTGATGAGAAAACAATGAGGTCATGGCCACTATTACTTTGAAACTAAATGAGTAAATCTTTAGATGGGTTTGCTTTTGCTCTTTTCATGATAATACCTCAGTGGTCAACTTTCTCTTAGATTTTAGCCCTTAGAGCATTTCTAAGGCCCAGGGAGCAATGACAGATGATGGGGTTAGGATGGTTTGATAAAGTTTGACGTATAACCATGGCTTAGGAGGTTTGAAGATGTTGCCTCTAAAACTATTCAGAATTCTGTGATATGAATCGAAACGATTATATCTTTAAATAATATTCTTAGTTCATACATTACATTCCGAGATTTCTGTTTATGATGTTAGTATATTTTAATTATAAACAAATATTTCCATAAAGTTAAATAGTTGTTGGGGGTCACGTCAATTAAAAAATAATTTTGATTTGGGTATTTACTCCCTATTGGAAAAACACTTCTATTTGGTGAATCTTTACTCTGGTTCTGAAATAAGAAATCTGAGTTAGGACCATCTATGAAAAGAGTGATAAACATAGCTCAGGCTTGTACTATTGGTTCCTTCATTTTCCTTTTTATATCTTCAAAGGAAGCCCTTTCCAGCATTTTTATGTTCATGATATACCAAGTCTTCCTCATCAAAGGAAAAAGGTATCTTAAGAAAAGATCTAATATAGAAAGCCTTTTGGAAATAAAAAGACTTGGTGCAAACATTTATATCAGTATGTTTATAAAATGTGTTTATTAATCTTAAAATTTCCATGTCTTTCATCTTAGCACCTCACTATATTTTCTGGAATGAAAGGCTTTGCCATTGTTAAATATCTTTCAGGTATCAGCAGAGCAAATGGAGGAATATTTGGCCGGAAGGTGAAGTGAGGAGCACAGCAATGGTGAGTAATTGTTTCTGGAATGTTTCATTGCATAGCCCCTAATGGCAAATCACAAAAATTAGATAGTTATAACAAATATTTTCACAATGGTAATGAGCTCTGACCTCCGATTTAGTCTTGGATAAATCACTCAACTCCTTCAGACTTGTTTTTGTCATTTATTCAATGAAGAGATAAGAGTAGGTATTTTCTGATCTTATATATACAACTAACATCACATATGTTTCTGATAATTACTGTTAGCCATACAAAGGATAGGTTTGTAACTGAGATTGTTTCATTCTTAGCCATCTACCCCTACTCGGTTTTGGTACACTATTATTTAGATAAGAAAGGGCAATATTTTAAATTTTCTCTGATCAGTTCAAATAAAAAGAACTTATGTTTGACAAAAAGGAAAGAATAATGATCTTATTTATTTTTGTTATTTTGGACAGATGAAGATAAATAAAAAATCTGTAGGTTAATAAACTGTACTGAGATGAATATTTAAGATAAGTAAAGGAAATGTCAGACTCCATGTCATTATACATAAAATTTACAGAGCAAATAGTTATTCTTTTAAAGATTTTAATACATACTTAAAAATGAACAATTTAGTATTACATAATTATATAACATTGATACTGTTAGATATGTGGATGTATATATTTTTCTTTTCAGTAAAATAGTTTCATGCTTATAAAAGTCACCCTAAGTCAACTTGGGACAAAGAGAACATACAGTAAACATAAATCAAGTAGTAAATAGTAAAACTAAGGAAAATATTATAAAGTAATTATATTGCTGACACAAAAGAAAAAAATAAATACACTTATCTATTATTTGAAGGCATTTCACAATCATTTCCAAGAATTCTGTGAGGATTTAAGGCCATTTGTTCTAAAGAAATGCTTTAATTTGGACACAACATCACAAAACTTTAATTCTTGTAAAAACTGTACATGCAAAAACTCTTTACAATTAATTGTGGACAGGCAGATTAGTATATAGGAGAGTAAGTTATTTCACAAATGTGTTGTGCACTAAGTCACATGGTTGTGTTTATTTAACTGGGAATTTCACAAAAAACTTCCAGCCTGTGCACCCTGCGTGGCAATGTGGAAAGGTGATAAGGAATCCAAGAGAGCCAGTATCCCTTTGAATTAAAATATCTAGACAAGGTATAATAGAATAAAAAGTTTAAAACTTCTGCTACATGATTCACAGTTAAATTTTCTGGGTTTTAGTCTTTCTAACTAGCATTAATATAAAGATGCTACTTTTTACACAAAGTATTTTCTATGCATTTGCAGTTCACAATGTTTCACTTTTAAAAAAATTTTTAGCATTACAAAACATAAACTAACTGTGGTCTAAATTTAGAACCCAAATTCCATGAAAAATGCATGTTCTTACAGGATACACATCTGCTAAGCTTAAACTCCCATACTTGGCAAACAACGCAGAGGAAATGATTACTAAGCAGATGCAGCTTCCTAATTCACTGAGAAGTATGGAAGTATATCTTTCTTTTCCCTTGTTTGCAATTGTATTTGTCCAGACAGTCATTCAAAGAGATATTGCTCTTGTGATTATAGATATTGCAATTTAGAAGACAAAGGATTCAATATTCAAAACTCTTATTTTTAAGAACAGTTATAAAAGTATTGAAATTTAAAAAGTAGTAACATGTAAACATTGATACATAGGGACTGCTTTCTCATACACACAGCAGTCGAGGACAATATTTGAATTAAAAACATAGTTTGTGCTTTTTCCCAACAACACATTGGAAATTAGCTGTTTCTCAAAAAAAGAAAAACAAAAAGAAGGTAAAAGATTCAGAGAAGACATCCATATTTTGCTTCAAGCATTCAAACAATTTTTCTGTTGCTCATGCAACAACCATATTTACAGTTTTGGTTTAGAAAGAGCATTAATTTTGGATCCCAGAAAGCATATTAACCAGCACTTCTGAAAACAAACAGAAAGGTTTCTCATTCCCTGGTTCATTACAGAGCACCAGGAGCAAAGCTTGACTCAGCAGTTTTAACTGACGTGTAGTTAACATGAGCGTTTCCGAACACAGTCATATTTGAGTCTGTAACACATGAGTAGGCGGGGTGTAAGGGGGTGGTGCAGGCGATGGCTTGATTCCTCGGGCCCTCATGTAGGAGAGAAACTGCTCAGGGATCTCAGCTAGGACATCTTTAGCCAATCTAGCCATGCTCAGTATGTGGTTTCCGCTTCTGTCAATATAATCCCTGAATGGCACAAACTAAAACAGAGGAGAAAACAAATTACTTCACAGACTTCATTATGCTATTTAATAGACACTAGAATCAGCACATGTTAAGTGTTAGGTTGTAAGAGTATCAGAGAAGCCTGGAGTAACAGTAATAATTATTATGTAATTTAAAGATATGTGATTCATTACAAACAGCTGTTTAACAGTGACCAAAACTCTATTGCACTCTATTGAAAAAGGGATGTAATTGCTTTCTATTTTCCTCTCACACGCCCCCCACCACCCCACCCAATAACTCATGTCTCCTGGTCCCCATAGGCCCATCACGTTGCTACATGTGTTCTGCAGTTTTGAGTTCTCTGTCTAAGCTGACTCCTGATAGGATGAAGCACTGAACCTCTTCAGGGCTGTTTCCTGTTAAATAGAGTTAATACATACCTAATTCAGATTTCCATCCAAAAATATTACCCAATGCAGGGTAAAAAAAAAAGAAATAGTGTTTATTGTTAAAGATTCTTAAACACGTGTAATTATTACTAGACCATCAAATCATATTGACATGAATATGAAATGCACAGTTTGTATTAGTGGGAACCTGAAATATTTAGTATACTGAGTCTTGTCCCTGTGCTGATTTTTTATGTTATTTCGAAAGGCAAAAACAAACAAACATAAAAACATAGAACTTGGCATGAGATTTCGGTATTCTTACTGAAATACCATCATTCTTATTTTTATATCACATAAAAATGATTGCTCTATCTTTATACAAGTAATGATGTGAGAGCCCTTATCAGCTCAGCACCAAATATTCTGGCAATAGATTGTCTAATTCTATTCTCATTTATAAAGATCACTTAAATTAACAAACACAGTGCTGTTTGAGGACATTAGTTCAATTTCTCCTTAGAGACATGATGATTCTTGAAGCAACTTGGAAATGATTGTAACTGTTAATGTTGTGACAGTTTGGAAACACAGTAATTTTAGGTTTTAGAGAAAAGGCACAGTGAAGACATTTTAGGATATTGAACAATTTCTAAGTATATTGGCTTTTTTTTTTTCTTCTTTAATTCTCCCTCTCCACCAACTTCCACCCCTGATCTACAGATGTTGCCATCTTCCCTTAAGAAGTAGCTCTCTGAAGGAAAGGCCTTTTTTTCCACATGCTCAAGGGCACTTGGGGGGCCTGGCACACCCAGGGTATGGTCCGTGGCTCCTGGGGGTACAAACCCAGGGTCCACCTGGGGTACAAACCCAGGACCTTCTGCATGTAAAGCAGATATGCTAACCACTGTGGAGCCACCCCCTAAGTTTTAAATTTTAGAATAAATCATTTTCCTCTAGAGAAAAAGAAAGTGAGCATACTCCCATATCATACTGTAATATAACTTTTAAATTTATTTTGAAAACCTCTTGATTTAAGCAGTTACTCTAGATGTGCTTTCAGAAAACAACTGTTATTAGGAAGCAGGCTTTAAAATGGCCAGGGTGTTACAGGTAAACCAAGTTAAAATTTTAAGAAATCAAATAGCATGCAAAATAATGGTTATGAAGTGAAAGCAGTCTCTTTTATGAAAGAGTATAAAATCACCCCTTTTTAGAATACAACCCACTATTAGCAGAAGCATATCTATATGGCTATAATTCTACCCTATCAGTTTGAGGAGGAAAACTCAGCATAACTTTTATAAAAGTATCAAGTGACAAATCTTTCTCTTATTCCTGAAGGTGATTAAGTAAGGGTAAGAAAAAAATATCCAAGTGAATACAGTCTTCAGCTGAGAAGACAACTAGGGAGATGTGAACTTTTGCAAAGTCATATTAACTGTGGATAAGACCTAATATTTTTTAATAAGAAATCAAAGAGGTGCAAAAAAAGTGAAGGTTTAGTTTCTCTCTGAAACTATAATTAGAAAAATGAGAAAATAGGAATCAACAGTTAAGAATAAAAGAGAAAAAGTCTATTTGTAGCTATAGTTTATTTCATCCTTGTTTTACACAGCATGGTATTTTAAAAATTAATATTTAATAATGTTGGTATGGTTAGTATACATCTAATTATTTTTTAAACTATAGTTTTTTAAAGGGTTCCTTTAAAAAATGTGTAGCTAATAACTACATTTCAGGAAAATGATGACACCTCCAGCAAACAGTCGGTACTTCTGTAGGGAAGAAGATCTCACCTGCCTTGTTTTTACTTTACCTCAACTTTGCACTTATATTTTTAGATTCTTTACTTTTCTTCTACAACAGGGACATTAAACTCATTTACCTTTTTTACTACTGATTCTCACAAACTCTGGAATTAGACTTTCCAAGTTCAGAGGCTGGTTCTGCTACTTATTAGCTGCACGATCTTGGACAAGTTGCTTTCCACTTTATCTGTTTCCTCTTCTATAAAATGAGAATGATAATACCTACTTCGTTGGGTTGCTGCTTCAAACGGTACTCAACTCATAATATGTAGTATATATGATAGTTGTTATTATCATTACTTTTGCTATTAATCAATTTATACATATACATATTCAATATAAATATGTAACTATCTTAATAGTTTTCTACTTACATTTATATCAAACATTAAATATAAGGAATATTCTTATCAATATGATCTCTTTCAAACATAATATCAGTATTGTAATCTAAAATAGTAATTTCTGGATTTTCTGTAATTTTTAAACACCTGTTATTTCACCTTTCCAGCAAATGCTATAAGATGTGTTAAACTTTTTATCGAAATAAATTAAAATTCATTTTTAAGACTATTATGATACTCTGGAATGTCAAAACCAAGAATCACAATCACTGTTCTCATAATACATATGGTTCTACTCATCTAAAAAATAATTTTAAAAACAGTGGGCATAAAGAAATATATATCACATTTAACTTAGGTTCGTTGAGTGGGGGGTACAGATGTGCTCCTTGAGTATTAGGAGACCTTGCCCTGGGTTGAGTCACTGTCATAGTTAAGTTACTATTATCAACAGGACTACACCACATCCCACATGTGTGTTGGGTGCAGAAAAAAAATGTTGAGAACTTCCTATTCATGAACCTAATTTATCTAAATCTTTTCCAAAGGAATATTTGTTGATTATGTCATCAGGAGGTACCCTCGTAAGTGAGAGATAAAAATTACAAGTGACTCTTCATTTCCTTTACCTATTATTAATGTCAAATCTTACAGTTTTTCATGAAAAAAAATGCCCTCTTACTATTGCACATATCCTTGTACAACTACAGCTTTCAACCTCTCAGACTATTCTGTTTACTGTCCCTTTTAATCATTCATTTCTGATGGCTTTTCCTGGGACCTCCTGTTCAAAATAATGCCCACACATTTGTAAATATGTGTTGGTCATTAACTTGGACTCTTAAAATGCTTAGGTTAGAGGAATAAATCAATTTTCACTTGGCACTAAGTTATCACATTCATATGAATAATACCAAGGAATGCATTCTGTTCCATAGACATACACTGTATCCTCGATGCTCTACATCTTTCATTTAGCACTCATCCACCCCAAGGGAAATGTTCCTCATGACTATGTTAACAGCCAGCTTTTCCTATTTGTGAAAACAAGTTTAAAGCAGTTTGGGCAAATGGGCTTTTAGTTGCTGCTCTGTTCAAATTTGCTTGATTGTTCCTACTGTGCAGAGCTCCATTAGTGATTTTCAAGTCTAAGCCTTCAAGGTTATTATTCTCCTTTTAATGGAAAATATGATTTAAATATAATTTTTAAGAAAATGATAGGCCGGCCAGCAGCTGCATGCAACCAAGAGAAATGACACTGCATTACACTCAATGGCCAATCTATAGCACAAGCAAGCAAAAACTAACAAACAAATAGAAAGCATATACAAAAATAACTCATTTAAGTTTTAGAATGACAAACATAGGATCTCATCCTGCTTACTGTTTACACTATAGTCATATGAGATTGAATCTTGAGGCAATGAATATAATCACACATAAGACTGATTATTGGTTCACAGGTCAGGTATAGCCACTATAAAATAGTGACATAAAATACCTTGCCACTGAACTATGCCAACATACTAATGAATAATAATAAGTGATACAGATATTAATGCATTTATTGAGCAACTGGTAGGTAAGAGGCCTTCTGCTAAGAGATTTAGTATAATATATATTTTATAATATTTAATTTTTACAAGCACATTATTCATACTTTGAACTTATGGAAGAAGAAACAAACTAAGAAAGTTTGATTAACTTACCCACTGTTAGGTAGTTATCAGTATCACAGTCATTATTTAAACCTAAATGGATCTGAATCTGATACATTAACCACAATAGTAATACGAAAAGAGGAACAGATCCTACTAATCAATCTTCATTAGAATTTTGCCTTGTAGGAGAGTAGGTGTGTTATCAAAGAAAGAACAGTTTTGGAATCAGAGTTATGTTGGAAGTTTGTATCTAGCAATTTATGACTTAAATAACTTTGCACAAGTTATTTAACACCCCATCTTGGGCCTCAGTTTCCTTATTTGTAAATTACTATAAGGTAAAAACTGATTAGTATTTTTAGTAAGATATAAAGTAATATGTGAATAAAGTGAAAAAGGGGGAAATTAGTTCAAGTGTGCAGAGAGAGAGCTTATAAAAGGCTGTATAGTGGGAAATTTCAAAATGTAGAATATTAATCAGCCCAATGAGGAGGAAGGCCAGTAAAATAACAAGAGACAATAAAAGTAAAAACAATGGAAATGTGTGATACAAAGACAATAAATAGTCTTATTTGTCTAGACAAAGTGTGTGTGTGTGTGTGTGTGTGTGTGTGTGTGTGTGTGTGTGTGTTAGCTAAAGAGGAAGATTGAGGTCAGGTCATGTAGACTCTTAAATGCTATATTTAGGTTTCAGAATCAAAGTTATGTGAAATATTTGTTAAGAATTTTAGAATCAAACATTTAAGATTAAATCGTGACTCTACCTCTTACTAGCTATGTGACCATACAAGAAGAATTTAACTATTTTTCTTCTTTTTAAAATATAGTAATCAAAGTAACTGTCTCATAAAGTCAATTAAGGATGAGTAAAGTAATGCAATAGCTCTTACCTACTTAGCATACTTAATAAATAATTAAATATTATTATATAAAGAAGTTGAATGTCACTTAAGATTTGACATAATAATGAAAACCCCAAATTTTATGCTGAAACTCATATTTATGCTGAAACTACTATTATTTTCAGCCTTAGATTTTGTCCATTTAAGAAATTTAGAGTTTCGTTTGCTGTGCATTAACTTGGTTACCTTCAACATGTAAGAAATTAAAAGTAATGAAAAGGTAAGAGAGCCTAAATAGACTCTATTTTTTGATAATATTTTAGCCAGCAGTGTTTATAGCATTGATTATGATGGCTTAGATATTTTTTCATGATAGGAAGATTAATAATGTTTTTCTTGGTATGTCCTTGCAACCCTGATATTCTAAATATTCAAGAATATTCATATTCTTGAAAACAACTCATTTTAAAATGTTTTAGTGGTTGGTAAAAGCTGGATAGCTATAATGATGGAATGTTTTTTAAATCTTATTCAAGATGAAAGAGAAGATACTAATTCTTCTTCAATACCATAAGATAAATAAATTATTTTCTATCTTATTATTTTTAAAGACCAATCACCATTTAGAAACTTCTCCATGAAATTAGAAAAGGGTACATCAAATCTCCTTAACTAAATGTAGACATGTAAGTCAAGATGTCACTCATTTAAGAGGCTACTAATTATCTGGGCACATTTTAATTTCATGTTCAATATCTGTAAGATCTCACAGCTCTTTCAGTTCAACTTTATGTAGTAAAATCTCGAGTGTTTAGCTATATCTCTAGGTGTCTTCAAAACCTTTGGGGATCCCAGCATCATTTTATGGTGGTAGACAAGTCTTAAGGATTCTATCAAGGACAGGACACATATAATTATACTAATATACTGAACATAATTATACTAATATACTGATAAGTTACAAAATATTTCATATATATTACTTCTTCTGAAACTCACAATATCACGGAAAGAGCAAAGATGAAAGAATTTAGAGTTTTAGAGGTAATGAAACAAAGGTTCAAGGGGATTTATTGACTAGTCCAAATTCGAGTGCCAACAATATAATTTCATAGATCTGGATCTTATTTCAATATTCTGTCCAATGTACTATATCCATTGAGAGGCTAAATACTTTCATGATCAAGAGAATTGTTATTTTATAAATAAAATAACTGCTGGTTTCACTAACATAACATATTAATCTTCTTACATGTTAAAGAAAATCTTAAGGATGTGAACAATCTTAACTAAAGGAGAGAGTAATACCAAGTTTCCCATAAGCATCATTTAGATGATACTATGAGATATGAGGTTACATCTGTTAACTTTGTAAAGATTCATTACAACAGCAGCATAATACAATTTCAAGAACTTCAAATTCATATTTTCCTTTAGTAATATAATTTTTGGAAACTATGAGCCAGACATTATGGAAAGCTTTAAGATAAAGTGTGATTACTTGGACCTATAATTATGCTAATGAGTTCAGGTAAATAATCATGTATTTAATTATGAAAACAAAACACCATGAAATTCTTAAAAAGATGACCACATTACCATGTTGCCTTTCTCAGCTGCTTTTAATTTAATCATTCATATGTGTATCTGCTTTTTACTCTACCAAGAATGTTAAGTTAAAAAGTTTAAATCATATTTATCTTTTTAAAAACTATTTTACAAATGTTTCGAACTTAAAATTTAATTTTGCTGACTGATAAAGAATAATGCTTTTAAAATATTTATCAATATAATATTATTATATTTACAAATTATTTTATATTACATTCTCTCTCAAATTATTTTAATCACTTTTTTCATTGCTGTATTTTACTAAGTTCTATTTCTGGAATGTATTTTATATACATTATCTAATTTAATCTTTTCAACAATGCCAGACACCGAAATTTAGACAATCCAGAATTTGAAAAAAATTCAGATTTCAAATTAGATTCTCTCAACGACTGTATTATGGGTGAATATATAAATTATTATTTAGGAGTTATATTAAAGGCCATTGTTTGTTCCTCCAAAACTTTTATATCATGTGTTTAAATGGCACTGAGACCTTCTTCTCTTTTCTATTTAAGAAGATATATTTCACAGCCTTTTCTCCTTTTTGACATCCTAAAAGATAAAGAGACTCAAAAGTATGCAGAAATTTAGTTGAATTAACTCCTTGCTTTCAATTATAAATTTTAAACATATTGGTTACTAATTTTTTCTTTTCTATTCATTCCTAGAATAACAGGCTTTAGTTATTTTTTATTCTAACAGAATTATGAATGTCATATGTCATACATTATATGTCATATATTATATTATTTATATATTATATAAAATTTATAAATTTTATAAATAATTTATATGTTCACCTATAATTTTAAGATCTATTTCTCAAAAAAGATCTATTTCTCTATTTTTCTAATGATAATCTTTAGAAAAATATGAAAATATCTACATTTTTGATTTGTTTGTTACTTAACATGCATCTCACAGAGACTCAACCAACTAAATTAAACTGAACCTGAGACTTAATTTTGATTTAAGTTGTATATTTACAAATTTGAACTGACATGGGCTCTTTACAACAAACAAAATAAATAATTTTCATTAAATTTCTTACCTGCACAATGTCCCTTTCAGCATATTTTCCTCTGGAGGAAACTCTTACATCATCTCCATCCAACTCAATCATTGCTTGAAAATAAAATAGAATCATTTATTTAGTGCATTTTAGTCATATACTAAAACAATGTAGGCAGTAAGGAAATAAGATATATGAAATAGCAATATGTCTTATGTAAAGGCAGAAAGCTGTTGATCCCTTCATCTTCCCAGTCATTTTTCCCATAAAGCATGACTGAGTAAATTTTTCAAATAAATGAAGAAAGCAAGCCAAGACTTCATGTGACGCTTTGAAAGATGAGAAGAGCCAATGCAGTGTATAACTGTCTTTAGATTCATCTCTCCATCCAAGGGTTGCTCAAATCTGGGTTCTATGCTTACATGACTGTGTGGGCAAATGATACTAATTCATTTAATTTTAAATTTTCTTTCTAATTTAAGAAACAGTGCAATCATCATAGGATTTCCAATAACAGTTTGATCTTTATTCTCACTGAAACTACAACAAAGCTTTATATTCATATTGCTCAATTTCCACTTTAAAAATAAGAAAAAAAAAGAGGTACTTGTTCTGCCCCTATATTAACTGAATAAAGTATAATTTTTCTGAAGTACGATTTTTCATTGGTTAAGAAATAACTTCAACATTACATAGATAAGCTGGTATTTGGGAATACTGTGATATAATGGGATAGCTGGTGATACAATAATGTTATGTTGCAAGAATATTTTCTAGAGTTTATTAAGTTTTCAGTGAGAATTCTCTAAATAATTAATTACATGAGGAATGCTAATTTGTGCTTAAAGTATAATTCTATTACTCATAATTCATTTTGTATTCACATGACATTCATTAGACTTCAGCGAGCCACTTAAAATTATAATGTTTACCTCTTAACCTGCCAAAAAATATTGCTCAGTGAGAATACAATCCTCACCTTTTTTGGTTATTTACCTTCAGTGTTTAGATAATGCGTTTGAGTTAAAATCATTGTTTTAAAATGTAGTTTTCTACACATGTTCTTGAGTCAATATCTGAGCTGAAGCATTGCTAGTACACATAATTGATAGAGAATCACCATTTAATTAGCTTAGATATGTAATATATGTTATAATTTAGTAAAATGTTGACTAATAATAAGATAATTTACTTATTAAAAATACAGAAGACCTATTTTTTCTCCCCTATTTATTAGAAGTGTAAATAAGATAATTCATTATACAAATATTTTCAATAATTCCTTTTTGGTCTAGGTTTGTTTTCAAAATTTTCATACTACTATAAATCATAAATGTACATTGATGATCACATGCCAGGAATAACAGAAACATCTCTTTTATTATCTAATTTTCTAATTTTAAAAAATAACCTTTGCACAATAATGTATTAGAATGAGATCCCATAAAATATCTCTCACTTTTCAGCATGTACTTTGTGTTAAAAGGCTGTAGGTAGCAAGAACTAAAGACTATACTTTTGAGAGCAAGGAGAACAGAAATGGCATGTAAATAGTGGAAGGGTTAACATTTCCCCTTCAGGTTTTCAGATCATCTGGTCCTCAGGAGTCTGATGTTCCCTAAGTTAGAGCCCTTTCTATCTCTCACCTCCTACAGTGGATTAAAGCAGGTAGCCAGATGCTGCTTTAATTTGACTTTTTGCCTTTGAAGGATAAAGAAATCCTGCCTTGAAAAATCCTTCTTCTTAATGAAGGTGCTTTATAGAGGAGCAAAAATTATACAGAAAGTTGTAAGTTGTTCTTATTAAAATACAGAAATAAGAAATTTGAATACTCACTAACCTAACAGTTTATTCCCATTTCCTCTACCTTCTTGAATGGCAAAATATTACCTTCCTTGCTCATGCAAATAATACTCTTCTGGTTAAAAATACGTAGATGTTGGACTTAGGTGGTTAACTGATGAAATTTGCAAGTTTTATTTCATTCTTTTCCTGTATCAGTTAATATGTGTGTCATATAAACTTACTCTAGGTGGACTTGGATGTGCCCAGAGAAAGACTCTTCGGATAGGACAGCGGCAATTTGAATGTAAGTCAGAGATTTTCTATATTAAGCATGAGTAGTCTGTCCTTTTCCTCTTAGCCATGGATGTATATTGATGGGAAAGAAAAAAAAATCCTCTAGAGAAACATCTATTGTCCTTTAATGGAATAGCCTACTTTTCTAGTACTGGTCCTGGAAGATTTTCCAACCTATTTAAACTTTTTTCATGATAAAAGCAAAAATCAGGGTTGCAGGACCTTACTTCCCTGCTCACATATTTTCCAGAGAAAGTCTCACTTTAATTTCCAGGAAGAAATTCTACTGGGAGGGTGACTTCCCTCTTTGCCTAGATCTTTCACTTACTTTCCACATGGAAAGATGAGTGATTCATAGGATTACTAAGATTAGGAGAAGGACCTGACCTTGAATCTCTCTTTTTTGGAGCAGCCTACCTTCAGGCCAAAGGCAATTTCTCCCTGTGGCATGCTCAATAGGCAAGACTCTACCCCTGTATGGAGAAGGCCTGACGATAAAGGCCGAGGTCATTTAATTTTGAGAAAAAAAGTAGTGAGGAGTCTGTCTCTATGCACAGGTTAACCCAAATTCTCCAATTCTGCACTGCTAGTAATAAAGCTTATATTCTGGTCCCTATTTCCTGCATATCTTTTTTTTTTTTCAGTTACTTCAGGAAGTCAGAGAGGGAAATGATGAATTATGATGCTTCAAAAATTTAATAAGTAATTCACTGGGAACAAAAGAAAAGAACAAAATAAATAGCTGTGGCAGTTGGATAAGGGTAATATCCAAATAGTGCCTGCTGCACTGAATAGAAATATATATCACTAGAAACGTTCACCAGGAAGGGTCAGCAGCTCCATATTCAAACACTATGTGGGGGCTCTTGAAGAACGGGTGACTAAAATTTACCATCTCTGAGTTATACACCTAATGATGGACTTCCACAGGAGTCTGGGAAACCTGAAATGTACCAATCAGGTGTATCCTTGAGAGGCAAAAGCAAATTAGTAGCTAAAGAAGAAAGCATGAGTTATTTTAAATCTCGTATTGGGTGAAGTTTGAGAATCTCAGTCTATCACTAATTAATGTAGATGATCAAGTGCACAAAGCATTAAGAAGAAAGATATGTCTTAGCTTTCCTGACTCCAGAGAAGTGTCTCAAAATCATGCCTGAAGTACAATGCAAACAGATATAAATACCCAAAGGCAGAGAAAATATTAGCAGAAGCAGCAGCCATCGGAGCTAATGACTTTTGCTCTAGAAAATGGAAGATTATACTGATGAAAAAGGTGACCAGCCAATCATGAAATCTAAGGAAAGAATTTCCAGGGTCAACAATATAAGTTTGCCTTTGGTACTTTACCTGAGACTGACAGATCTATACTGTCCTTATGGAGGAGGCACTGTGGTTGAACAAGAATCATCCCAATGATAATCATACTAAAATTAGCCACTTACATGCCTAAATTAACCTGTAACACACCGAAGGTTGTTTCAAATATTCTAAAATTATTTTCATTCCGAAGTCTCAAGCTTAAGAAACTGTTATTGAAAAATCAGCTGAACCAGGTGAATGTTATGTGGTCATGCAGGTGCTGTCTAGCACAGAGCTCTCTTAAAGGAATTCACCAGATGACTAGGAACAGACTATCTTTTAAAACGTTTACTCAGATCACTAGTTAAACAGTTGTACTTAATTAGCATCTGAACAAGGTCTGAGCCCAAACAGAAAATACCCAGTAAGTCAATTTAGCATAATTATATAAAATCTCATTAAATCTCAGATGGTCAGTTCCATTTTCATTTTACTTTTCTCTTTCATATGACAGAACTTACATATTTATAAAGCTAATGTCTATCAACTAGCTCATCCTTGAAGGTTTCCAGTGAACCCAGAGAGTATTTTTTCTTGGGAACAAAACTCAATTTATCATTCTGTGATAAATATTATTATTATTATTGCTATTTCAATATTATTTTGAGGTATAAACCAAATGAAATGGGAAGATATCTGTTGAATTAATCTATACTAGAAAAATAATGCTCTACTCAGAAGACAATCTTTTACTCCACTCACCTTAATAGACTTTATTGTGAGATGTCTGTATTTATATCTAAATACATGAACATTATATGCAAATCCACATGTGTACTTGCATTCATATATTTAAAAAAGAGTGAAAGAAACTTAAGATCATGAGGAGTCAGATTAAATAAACTCCCAAGGAATACAATTGAAATTTTATGACTTACCATCAAATTCTGCTGGTCCAACTCCTACTATAATTATTGACATTGGAAGTTTTGAAGCCTTCAAAAAGAATATACAATTAGTTCACAATTAAGAAATTGAGTTCTTAGAAAAATAATTTTTAAAAAACTAATATCCTGTTTTATTTGATATTTTTCACAGATGTTGATTAAAATAGTTTTGAACATATTTAAAAATAATACAAAATAACATATTTGATTTCACTCTTATGCTTTTGGAACTCTGTACATATGTTAATCCAGTGGAACATTCTTCAGGAATGACCAGCATTGGACAATATAAAAAGAAGAATTACTGAAAATCAGTTTTCACTCACTATTATTGGCCCAAATATATCTAAGCCGACTTTGAATATCTTTGGTCTCTTATTTTTTATGTTTGCTAAAGAAGAAAAAAAAGGTACTATAATGGTGAAACAGTAGTACTCTCTTCTACCTCATTTATACCCATGGTTAGGAGAAGCAATTTTCATAGTAAATGAGTGAATATAAATGATAATTATAGAAAGTTATTATTAGTATGATATTTATATATTAAATATCCATGATATTATGAGAGATACTGAATATTTTATGTTATAGCATGTTTTCCCATTATATATATCACTTAAATAATATCATCACTTTAATAATTTAATAATAATTCAATGGTAAAAATGTGAGATCCAGCAACAGATAGTTGTAACACTATAGCAATCACATCTAGAACTATGAAGGTCGTTAAATTATGGATAATTGCTCCTACATGCATCATGTCCTTTTAGTTTAAACCGAAATTATTAAGTCCATATTTCAAATTATACACAAATTCCACTGACCAGAACATAAAGGAAATAAATATAATTTCAACACAAATGCATCTAGTTAAAAAACTAAACAAACAAATGTGTAAGCCTTTATTCCTCCCTTTAATACTTGGTTTTTCTAAGCATAAGTCTATAAAGCATTTGTTTTCTCCTTCCCCTACAGGTAACTACTTTTTTCTCACACCAAATACTTAGTTATATTTTCTCTATACTATTAATCATTATGAGGCATGATAAATAGTTATTGATAAATAGTTTATGCAATCCATTTTTACTAAATGTCTACTTTCTTTGTGCCTATATCCTGGATATAGAAAAGTGAGTAAAAACAGACATAATTTTATAGATTATAATCTAGTAAATATACATTAGTCTAATAGTCTATTAGTCATAGTCTAATAAAAAAAACAATCAATTAAATAATCAATTAAAGATAACATAATTAGAAATTATCCCGGGAAGAGTGGTTTTTGAATCAAGTCCAAAAGAAATAGTAACTAGTACAGTTCACCTGTAACTGAAATGTAAATATCAAGAATTATTCTGTACAAGTTGTAAAATTGTATACAAGTACATCAAACTAATGTAACCACATTAGTTTGAGAAGTAAACACACTCATGCGCATGAAGGTGGCGCTACTATCTTATTTATTTTTAACTTTTAAAAATAATTTTGTTAGAACTCAATTATCCACACCCTTATCCTTATGCATTAATGGTACAAATGTATGTGAGCTGTGTGAGTAATGTTAAGAATGCAACTGGCTCCAAAGGCACAGGCATTTTGTTTCACTGTTCAGTCAACTAGACTCTGGTCTCAACTGAGTAGCAACCATGCTGTCACTTAGCCAGCCTAAGATTGAATGACCCCTACTTACATTAACAATAGACTCCTTAGTTTGAGCCATATCTGAGATAACACCATCTGTCACAATCAGGAGCACAAAATACTGGGAACCATCCTTTACGGAAGAAGCATATCTGAAAGGGAACAAAAAGGTAAAGAATACCACAGATTATAAAAGTTTCTCTCTACATGATGGTTACTAAATATAATTGAGAATAGTGAACAAGCCTTTTAATCCAAAAAAAGTATTTAAACATATGTCAGGAGCCTATACCATGCAAAATGTCAAATATATATTACCTTAAAACAGCACACTAGAATAACAACGACATTACTGCAGGCTGGCACACAGAAATGCCTGGGTGCCTCACAAATTCATTTGCTAATAAAAGATGAGCTGGATGAGGATACGTTTAGTGGAAAGGATATAACTTTTGGAAATCCTGACTAAGCAATATATTATGTGTATGATCTTCAGTAAATTTCTTAAGCTATCTGAACTTAATTTTCTTACCTTTAAAATCAAGATAACGCATCTTTGTATAAAGCAACTGCATGTATGGTACTCAATGTATATTGAGTGTAAGCAATAATCTTAAATGCTTTTGTTTTGGAACCATACAGAAGTGATGCTTGCAAAACATTGTGAATATGTTTCATGTCACTAAACTGTATGTACACTTTTAAAATGGTTACTTTTATGTTATGTAAATTGCATCTGGATTAAAAAAATGCAACAGAAGAAAAAGCTTTTAGACGCATCTATAGTTCAAGTTTTTAATACATGTTAAATTGATGAAAGATGGTAAAGAGAATTATACCCCAAAAGACAAAATTAGGTATGTAGTAAGAACATATTCTAGTACTTGAAGAAGTTTATCAGAATTCTCCCCAATACCACTCAGTATTTAGATGGAAATTTTATGAATGTTATATTTTATTATCTTTTTCCCATCCTGTTGTACATTATGTATATCTAGATTACATTCTCAACAAGTGTAACTTTTATAGTCTTTAGTTCATAACTGGTATGCAAGTCATGTCCAATAGTAAGCAAGCATTATGGTGCGCTTAGACACATAGTACACAAGACAGGTCTAATTCTATAAAATATAATTGAGTGAATCATAGAAAAATTGGGTTTAAAGAAACTTCCAATAGATACCAATGAAATTCCCTCATAGCCTGTAGGATCTTAAGAAATTAAGTTTGAACAGGTTGGGGACAGACAAATAGCATACTATGTCAGGGCAAAACATTTTGTTGAGAGAAGAATTAATGACAATATATGAATAAGAAAAACATTTACAACTTTGCCATAGACTAACAATTGTTCATGCTACTAATAAAATGACTGTAATTTTATAGATTGATGAAGACACTACAGAAAGCGTCCTGTTCACATCCTGTAAAGGTAGTGTTAAACTGATTCCACAATATACAGTCAAAAATATTCCCACATTATTGAACAACTGACCTTGGACATTAAGCAATTTGGATTAATTTGATGGTAACACAATCAATAGGAAACAATTTAAAGCAGATATGAGCCTCTTGTATTTTACGCTTAACTTTTTTCTTAAGAAGTTGAATAATCTCCCTCAATAATTTTTTTTTTAATTTTTAAATACCTATTATTTTTTAAAGCATCTCTTCTGATCATGCTTCAGAAACAAAGGGTTGTATATTTCATGTGACTAATAAAAGGTCATAAATAGTAGTGAGAAAAGCTTCTATGAGTGCAAAAGTATGATTTTTATGTTTTGCTTTTCACATGATGCTCTTAAAACAGCAAATTTCTACCAGATTCAAAAACAATATGAAAAGTTTAGTATTACATAGTCTTATAAACAACACTTCAAGGGGCTTAATGGACTGCTTTCTTTACATATGTACACACTTGAGTTACCATCAAAACAATCAAGGTAATAACATATTTATCACTTAACAAAAGCTTGTGTCCCTTTGTGTGTGTGGGTGTATCCAAAAACATTTAAAATGAAATCTACCTTCTTAACAAATTTTTAAGTGTAGAATACCTAGTCATTAACTATAAGCACTGTTGTACAGTGGAGCTCTAGAATTTACTCATCCTGTGTATATGCAACTTTACACTCATTTACCAAATACTCCACATAACCCTTTCTCCAACCTTTGGTTTGAGTATTTTAAATGCTCATCTAAGAGAAATTACGCAGTATTTGTTCTTCGATGGCTGACTTATTTCATACGGCATAATGTCTTCTGGTCTATCCACATTGTCACAAATGGTAGGATTTCTTTCCTTTTTAAGGCTGAATAATACACCATTGTATGTATGTTCCACATTTTATTTTTCACTTATTCATTAATGAATATTTGGGTTGTTTCTATATCTTGGCTGTTGTGAATAATGCTGTAGATATCTCTTCAAGATCCTGGTTTCAATTCTTTTGGATATATACTCAGAAGTCTGATTCCTGGTAGCTCTGTTTTTATTTTTTGAAGAATCTCTATACTATTTTTCATAGTGGCTGCACCAATTTACACTGCTATCAACATAGTACAAGGATTCCAATTCCTCTACGTCCTCACTAATACCTATCTTTTGACTTTTCGATATTAGCGATCTTAAGAAGTGTGAGGTGGTTTTGGTTTGCTTTTCCCTGATGATTAGCGATGCTGAGTATCTTTGCACATGGTCGTTTGTATGTCTTCTCTGGAGAAATGTCTGTGCAAGTGCTTTGCCCATTTTTAAATTTGGGTTATTTGCGTTTTGCTATTGAGTTGTAGAAGTTACTTATATATTTTGGAAATTAATCCCTTATTAGCTATATAGTTCACTAACATTTTCTCATATTCCATACATTATCTTTTCATTTTGTTGGGTTTTTATTTGTTTGCTTTTGCTGTGCAGAAGCTCTTTAATTTAATGTAGTCTCACTTATTTATTTTTGCTTTTGTTGCTTGTGCTTTTGGTGTCATACCCAAGAAATCATTGATAAGACCAATGTCAGAAAGCTTTAACTGTATTTTCTCATAAGAGTTTTACAGCTTTAGGCTTTAGGTTTAAGTCTTTAGTCTATTTTGAGTCATCTTTTGTAAGTGTAAGATAAAAAATTCAATTTCATTCTTTTGCATGTGGATATCTAGTTTTCCTGTTGCCATTTATTAAAGAATTTCCCTTTCCTTATTGTATATTCTTGGCACCTCTGTCAATTATCAATTAACTACATATGTGCAGTTTTCTGAGCTCTCTTTTCTGTTCTACTGATCTATGTGCCTATTTTTAAGTCACTATCTTACTGTTTTGGTTACTGTAGCTCTGCAGTATATTTTAAAATTGATCAGTGTTATACCTCCAGCTTTTTCTCCTTGCTCAAAATTGCTTTGGCTATTTGGGGTCTCTTACAGTTTCATATAAATTTTAGGATTGTTTTTTATACTTCTGCAAAAAACTGCTATTGGGATTTTGATAGGTATCATATTGAATCTGTAGAACATTTGGGCAGTATGAATATTTTAACAATATTAATTTTTGTCATCCATGAAGACAGATGTCTTTTCATTTGTGTCTTCTTTCATTTCTCTCATTGATTTTTTTAAAAATAGTTTTCAGTCTAAAAGTGTTTTTGCCTTCTTGCTTAAGTATTTTATTCTTTTTGGTGTTATTGTAAATGAGATTATTTTCTTAACTTTTTTTGATTGTCTGTTATTTGTCTTCATTTATTTGTGAGTATTCTTGATTTCTTTTTGCTATCAATTTGTAATTTTTTTCCCACTGTGGTCAGAAAAGATACATTGGAATTATTCCAATCTTCTTAAATTTGTTATGACTCATTTTAATATTACCTAGCATGTAATATTCCAAGTGTTCTTGAAAAGAATGCATATTCTGTTGCTGTTGAGTGAATGATCTGTATATATCTGTTAGGTTCATCTGGTCCAGAGAGTGTTGCTTAGTTTTGCTGTTTTCATGTTGATTTTCTGTCTGGATGATTGAGCAATGGAAATGGAGTACTGAAGTCTTCTAATCGTATCATATTGCTGTCTATTTTATACTTAGATACGTCAATTTTTGCTTATATATTAGGTGCTTTGATGTTAGGCACATACATATTTATACTTATGTCTTTCTTTGAATTGATCCTTTAAATTTTTAAAAACTAAAAATTGTATTTAAGGTGTACAACATGATTATTAGATATACACATACATAATAAAATGATTATTACAGTCAAGCTAATTAACATAGCATCCTACATAGTTGCCATAATTTGTGTGTGTGTGATCAGTATACCTAAAATTTACTCTTTTAGCAAATTTCCAGTATTCAGCACAGTTTTAACCATAGTAATCATACTATACATTAGATCTCTAGATGCATTCATCCTACATAAAGCAACTCTACACTCTTTGACCAATATCTCCCTATTTCCCCTTCCTCCCCATCCTTGGTAACCACCATTGATTCTACTCTCTGCTTCCATGTAGTCAACTTTTAAGAACTCTACATAATTAAATCATGCAATTTTTTTTTTCTTTTTTGTGTCTGGCTCATTTTACCTAGCATAACATCCTCCAGGTTCATCCATGTTGTTGAAAATGGCAGGCAATCCTTTTTAAGGCCGAATTATCATATATAATTTATATGATATATAATTATATGCAATAATTAGTCAATTATAATTATACATATTATATATATCACATAAATCAATCCCTTTATTATGTAATGATTTTCTGTGTCTCTTGTAGCAGTTTTTGATTTAAAATTTCTTTTTTCTGATATAAGCATAAATACTCCTGTCTGCTCTCTTTTGGTTACCATCTGCATGGAATATATTTTTCATTCCTTCATTTTCAGCTTATGTACATCCTTAAATCTATATTTAGTCTCTTGTAGAGAGCATATAGTTGGATCTTGTTTTTTTTTAACCATTCAGCCGCTTTATGTCTTTTGATTGGTGTGTTTAATCCATTTACATTTGGGTTTTCTTTTAAATCACCAGAAAATATACCTAAGAGGAGAATATATTCATACCACCAAGAGTGTTAGGGCTAGAGTCTGAAGCAGATGTAGGAAACTGTGAATTTCTCTGGTTTGTTGTTTTATCTTAAAATTCATAGGAATTTTGCATTTTACTTTATAATAAATACGTGCTTTATAATAAATACAGAAAATTATTTCTATAGAAATATACATGAGCTTATGTGTAGCTCTCACTACTGCTTAGATACACTGCTTTGGAAATAAATTTCATTCTACATAAGAACTACAACCCATTCTAGTTTTTATCACCATCAGCATCATAAATTAATCATTTTAAACTATTCATCATTTTTATGACATTTACTCTATGCAATCTCATATTGCTGCACTTTGCAAGTTAATCTAAATTTAAACAAAATTGTATTTTGTACAAAAAATATGTTTATGAGAAAATAATTTAAATGCTGCCAAAATGTAGAAAGTAGAAGCTGATCACTTTCAATCTTCAAAAAAGTAGCACTAATAAACAGACTTGCAGATTCAAATAACAGTTTTAAAGTATTAAAGAATACCTTAAAGGAACAAGCATGATGAAGCCTTTTGTAAATCACATAATTTGAATACTTATTATTGAAAGCCAACTGTCTTTTTTCTAATATAGGTAATCTATAGTTTATATTTTAATATTACTATGACAAATTTGAGGGAAAGGTTTTGGAATTCAAACACATTTCTTTGGAGTCTTTGTCAAGAAAATTTTCAGGGTTGTTTTTATAAAGCCAGATTTGTGGAATTTTTTTTCAGCTCATTATTAATTCACAAGAATAGAGAAGGCAACAAAACAAGATAAGAAACTGACTCAGCAATGTTTCATTTAAGTAATTTAATTTTCACATACATAGTGAATTAAATCTGAATACTAAATAAAGGGATACTTATAAATAATTCAATAAAAAGTAACAGTAATTTTTATGTTACTAAGTTGTTTTCCAAACTACTTTTGGCAGTATAATGAAGTGACCAACTGTAACCACAGAATAGGTTGTTTTGTTGCATTTTCTTTTGTTTGTCTACCTTTGTAACAGAGATAAAAAGGTTTAAGTATGCAAAACATAACAAGGTAATTTGATATCAGATTATTCTGTTTGGCACTTTAGCTCCCCCACACATGGTCATTCTACCTATCCACTTTGTCATCAATAAAATACAAAGAACAACAGTACTGACTCCTCCTAGAATTGTGAAGGTAAAAAGAAATAATCCACATTACAGCACTAAACATATTGACTGAGATAAATTATGGGCTCAGATTGCTGTTTTGATTTTATTATTATTGATCATACAGATGAAAGAGATAAAATATTCTTTAGATTATTTTTCTTTAGATTAATTTGAAAATTAGTTATGGAAATTCCAAAATAAATACATCTTATTTCCTGAAAAATGAAAATTAATTTTAGTTGATTATCTGAATCCTGGATCTTTCTCCATATTAGAAAAAGAAAAGCAAAAAAAAAAAAAAATCTAGCCAACAGTAACAAATTGATAATACCTCTTAAAAACTAGAATGTTACAGCCTCAAAATAAGTAACTGGTTAGGAAGAGGAAACAAATGACCATTATGAAACTGTAACTATTTTATTTGTCAAGTGAAAAAATGGTGATATTTTCATGATAGACTGAAAAGATTATTGATATTTTTAGTTGGCATGTTAGTTTATTTTTAAAGTAATAAACTGATAAAATATACCAACAAAATGTATTCCAAATAATTTGAAATTATTGAGGCAGAGTTCTAGATGAAAAGAAACCTTTGGGAAATGCAAAAATCATAATTGCCATATTCAATAGAAAATTGAGATTAATCAGGGGATGAGTAAACCTCCATTTTATTCAACCCACATATCTATAAACGAATAATTTCCGTAAACTTTTTATCCTACTGTTATTAACTAATGAGGTTGAAACAGTGTTAGAGACATCAGATATATTATTAAATTCATATATGAAAGGACCTAGAAGTATTTCTCTGATTTTAAATTTGTTTTCAGTTTAAATATAACGGTAATAAGCAACAGTAACATATTTCTTTTGGTAGATATGATGGTTAGTCTGTGTGTCAATTGGGCTAGGCAATAATATCTAGTTATTTAGTCAAACCCTAATCAAAGTATTGCTGTGAAGGTATTTTCTAGATGTTTTTAACATCTACAATTCAATGACTTTAAATAAAATTACCCTTAATAATGTGGGTGAGCCTCACCCAATTAGCTGGATGTCTGAAAAACAAAACAAAACAAAACAAAAAAACTAGTTTCCCAGAGAAAAAGGAATTCTGACTCAAGACTGCAACAATATCAAATCCTGCCTGAGTATCCATACTGCTGGCTTGCCCTACAAATTTCTGATTTGTCAGCACCTACCATTGCATAAGCCAAGTCTTTAAAACAAATCTCTTTATCTGTATATCTGTATATCCTACTGGTTCCATTTCCCCTGAGAACTCAGTCTGATACAATAGGTATCAATCACAATCACATTTCCCAGAGGTCATTAAGACTGACCAAGTATTATCATTAATAGTTTCTTTAGTTTCCTATTATAATCTTACTTATAAAAATGTACTCATAATGTATGGTATACAGAAAATTCAATTAAACAGGTGTGGATATCTCTGTAAAGGCAAAATACTGTGAGATTAAACCACATGTTTTCTCTTCAATCTGTAAAAGATCTATATGTAACAGTAGAGTAGAATTAAATTAGTGAGTGCTACAACAGAGGTATACATGAAATGACATCACAGACTTGAAGTAGCAATTACCTCTGACAGGTGCAGTACATTTGGGAGAACATGGAGGGAAATTAAGTTAAATGGGTGGTATTGGAAGTTCTTGAATACCAAACTAAAGTGTTTGAACTTAAATTTGTGACAAGGCATCAATGGCTGTTGGCTAGGATGTTTTACATTACTTGAAATGCTGTTTTCCTGAACAATTCTATGAAATGAGGACTGGGGAAGGCAGGAAATTAGAGGCAGGAACCTCTACTTTGGAAAAGCCTCAGAACAGCACATAAAACCTTCAAGTTTCACAAACTTGATGCCTTGAGTTTCGACTATTTCACAATATTATCTCATTAACATTATCTCAAAAGCCCATAGTCTTATGACACAAATTTCTAAATTTCCAAAAATTAGCACATGCTTAAAATTATTATTTTTTAAAAAAGAATAAGAGTAAGTATTCATCAAGATGCTTATACAAAACTATTATAAATAACTAAGCTTTTACTAATAAAGAAAACACACTTTTTAAGGGGAACAAAATTGAGCAAATAAGAAAGTATGGATATGTATTTGCTTTTGGCTTTCTAAAAAGTGATTTTAATGACAAATATCTTTACATACACAAAATTTACTTATTAGGCATTTGGTGAATACTTACCTCCTTCCTATATGATAGGCATGGTAAAGTACAGTTAAAATGCATTTAAGAATGACAAAATGCCCAAGAAATTTTATATAAATAGAAGTCATATACCTTATAACTATGGTACTTTTTTCATTTAGAAACAAATAGTAACTTGTCTTTTAGTTGAAATTTTTTCGGATGATAATTTGTGTCAGACAAAATTGTCTGTCTTAATAAAAGCTTAAAAAAATTAAACAAAACTCTCAAAGATAAAAGAAAGGAACAAGATATTTCTTTATAGAATCATAACAAGAAATGGATATGTGGAACTTCAAATTGTATTGGAAGGAAAAATAATTCCCCCAAAGCCATATCTTACTGTGTTTCTTATTTTTCTCCCATTAAAAAATAACAAAAGTATTATTAGATCATGGATTATTTTCAAAGAGTCTGGAAATGTTAGCTGGCATCTACCCTTATATTTGAGAATTTTAAAAATGCTGAACAAAAATAATTGAAAATAGTAATAGAACAGAATGGAGCCTATAGTCTGAAATAGCATATAGAAATGCACCTAGAAATTTTATATCTAAAAGTTTAACTTTTATAGTGGACATACACTAGGACAAAAAAATAACAAATTAATTGGTAAGCAATGATGAGAACATCTATAATAACCAGCATAAGGTCATACAAAATAAATCCTATCATTTTTCTCTTATCTTTATATAAAAACTAGTGATCTATATGGTAGTGTGTGAGATAAAGTGAGAGTTAACTATAATTTATCTTGCATTAATATTATTCTGATTCTGCTTTGACAGCCATCAAAAATTTAGGAAAACAGAACATAGATAACACTACTTATATAGGCTAAAATATAATAAGCTAGGATGTGTTTTTCTAATTACAGGTAATGAACCATTAGTGGATTTTGAAATCAATTTTGTCAGTCAAGACTTACATTTTTAAAAAGTAATAGAAAAGAATTAGATGCCATGGAAATAAAGAGAAAATATGAGATAAGAATAAGTATTATTTCATAAATAATCTTTTTTATAGTTTTGTGTGCCCAGAGTTGAGATATAAAATTTACAACAGTACAGATCGTGGATGAGAATGTTTGAAGAACCTGAGTTAAAGGGTCACACTCAGAGAATGGTCATCGATGTATCACTGTCAACCTGAGGTGAAGTTCCACAGGAGAGCACTTCAGGGGTCAGCCCTGAGTGCAGGGGTACTTCAGCATTTTGTCTCTGTCCCAGATAATGGAAAGTGGAACACATTTAAGTTGCTCCTGATGTCCAATAGGGACATGGTAAAGTACTGGAACCTTCAAACAGAGAACTGAGGTTTCATATTGCTATTGTGCATTGATAAACTTATCTGAATGCAGTAATTTTTCAAGTGCCAGCTACATATTAGGTATAATACCAGAGCCATATTTTTTGATTATTGAAAAATAAGGCAGAATTTCATAGGATTTGCAACTGTGTCAAGCCAAACATTTTAGGAAATTTAAAAGTTGTGTCTAATTTAATTATGCACTAATGAAGAAAATGATAAGCAAATATAAAGAAATTTTTACATAATTTTTTCCCAGAATCTGTACTTGGAATCATAGCAATTATATTCTGATCTCAATACTATGCATTATATACAGGTAGAGCTCTGGAATTTATAAATTAGCTATTATATTAATTTCAGAGAGGGGAAAATAATGTGTCATAAATATCACTAAAAGGTTTTGGTCATCTTCATGGAATTCAGTTCTTTATTACTTCTTTGCTACTATGGAATGTGATATTAGATATGAATAATTTACACAGTTCAGCTCATGACTAATCTTATTATTGCTCTTTTGGACGTCTTTTCAAAGAAAAAAAATTTGATTGAACAAATGCAGGTCTTAACATAACCCAGTGTATGTGTTTTCACTTGGGATTTTGCTGTAAATTTTTTAGCAAAGTGTTGGGAGCCGTTTCTGCTGCCTGTCTTGCAGACAGGGTTAAAGTTGCCTGCAAGCTAGAAGTTTGCAGGGCAGGTGGGCTCTATGCAGAAGGAGGAAGTTTGGCTTAAAGAGTTGACCGTTCCTTGCCCCAGGGAATGGGAGACAGAACAGGATGAAAGAGGTTGTGAGAGTACTTATGTAAATGTCAGCAATTGTAGGGAATATCTGTAGGTTTTGCTTCCCATGCATTTCCAAGGGTATAAATATGCTGTGCTTAATAAACTTGGGGCGCAGTATTTACTGTTAGCCCTCCCAACTCTATCTTTTGTCTCTCTCTCTCTCTTTTTGTCTTTTTCTTTCTTTTCTCAATCCTCACTCCCTGTCTCAGGAACTGTTCGATCTTAGCCGGTGGGCTCCAGCAGCAAAGTATTAACGATAACTCCTTGGAGATGCTTTCTACTATGTATCATTTTCCTCACTTTCTTGAAGGTAAATTAGAAGAAAAGGACTTTCATTTTCAGGATCACGATAACAAGCATGTTATGATTTTACTGCAGTTCAGTACACTAGAATAAATACTTTAAGTACTTCCACTTACCTTGCTACATGATTTATTACAGGAGCAAAGTTGGTTGGTCCGTACAGCTGAACTGATTTCAGACTTCTATAATAAGCCTCCATAACCCCCTCAATGCCCTCACAGTATGGGTTTTGAGGGTTCCCATTCTGCAGAACATTATAGCACAAAAAAAGTAAAAAATTAATAGTGTCTGTAAAGATGATTTGAAACAGAGAATAACAAACATTAATACTCAAATAATTTTTAGAAGAACATTTATTTATTGATAATAGCAAAAAATTATGTGGTCAAAAGTATACTATAATATATAGATTGACTTAAGGAGATATAATATACAGTCATTGAAAATCTTAAGAAGCTGAATATCACAACATTCTTTAATTCATAGTGTGTTAATTTTTATAAGTCTTTGTACATGTAGAGATGAACACATCAAAACTCTGAAAAGAAGTAAATAAAATACTGAGTGGTTAACTGGTGGTTACGTAATTGGCGACTTATTTTACTCTTTAAACTAAACTAAAATAAAATGTATTAAAATAAAAAAATAAATGCTATCCATTAGTTTAAACTTATAGAAGGAAAAATGTAAAACATCTGCCACATGCAAATTTTCAGGTCACACTTGATAAGCCTACTAGAGAAGGGATCAGAGGGGATGTAGTTTGGTGTGAGAAATATCAGGGTAAAGTAAAAGGAAATCAAAGAAACATATCAGTGGTGCTCAAGGAAAATAGTTAGTATTCTGATAGATGGCACCTGGAAGGGCAGCTTTAAACCTGGAGACCTTATCTAGCTTTGTCATGGTTTGATGCTGTTATTATTAGGTTCAATTCTCCTAGTCCATATTCCACAAATAAGGCAGTGAAGTAGTTGTCCATTGCTATGTATCAAATTACCCCAAAGTTAGTAGCTTAAAATAATACGAATTTATTATCTCACACCTTTAGGGTGTCAGGAATCCAGGAGCCGCTTAGCCAGGTGGTTCTCACTCAGAATTTCTCATGAGTTTGCAGTCAAGATGCAGATCTGGGCATCTGAAAGCTTGACCAGAGCTGAAAGATCTGCTTCCAAGAAAGTTCACTTATGTGGCTATTGGCAGGAAGCCAACAAAGACTCTCCATAGGGCTGCTTGAAAGTTTTCACAACATAGTAACTACCTTCCCCAGAATGAACAATCCAAGAGAGGTAGCAAGGAGAAAGTCCCAATTCCTTTGTAAACTAGTCTGATAAATTGAATACCATTGCTTCTATTTTAGTCTATTTGCTGGGAAGGAGTAACTAAGTATAGCTCACACTCAAGGAAAGAGGAATTGGGCTCCACTTCTTGAAGGGGGGGATATAAATAAAATTTGTAGATATGTTTTAAAACACTAAGGACAGTAACTACATTTAAATATAGCATTAATTTTAGTATGAATGTTTTTATCTAGACAATAGTATCTGATACTTTATAACTAAAACTAAAGAAGTGGATAGAACACTGACATTATCCCCACTTTAGAGATAAAGAAACTATGGCACTGAGAGCTTAGATATTTTGCTCAAAAGTTACACAAGTGAGAAAGCCAACATTTGAACCCACACAGTCTAAATCCAGAGCCCAATCTCCTCACCAGCACATGCCACCATGTTATGAAATCCTAAGCATTTGGAAAGACTGAGGATCCTCTGAAACTAAGCCACATGTTACCAACCACTTCAATTTTACCATTTGTGAGGAAACCCACCTTTTAAATTTTGTTTTTTCAAACTTTTTACTAATTAACCTCATATAAAAATTTTAAAACATAAAAATAATAAAAAAACCTCTTTATATTATAAAATTGGTTATATCAGTTGACTGAAATTAAAATGTAAAAGTTTAATATTTAGCACAAAGCTGTTAACGGTTGATTTTGTTGTTAATCTGAGCTGACCTATTTAACTTTCCTTTAAGTAAAATTTTACAGTGTTCTTTTCCCTTGATAAGGTATGAAGCTAATTAAAACTAAAACTCATTATTGATTTTGGGCATAAAAAATGTATTATATATCTGCCTCCAGGGAATAATTACAAACCAGGATAACTCTGAGCTACTTTTTGACTGTCTTTTTTAACATTAGATTGGGGTTTATATTTCCAAAAAGCTATATATTTCCTCTATTGCCCTGGAATTGAAATTACAAGGTCACCATTGTTCTCACCATTTCATTTTTCTTAGTGGAAAGATAATCATCGGATGTTTTATTCATCATTATGGAATATTTAAAGCACTGATTTCTGTATTAGTCCTAATTCCATAATAAATTGCTCTAAGCTTTCCTCATATGCCTTTGATGATAAGAATACTTAATCACAAAATTATACTTTCTTTTATATATATGCTTTGCATTACATCAGGATTATTTTTAAAAATTTACAACTATCAAAATGAGATTTTTATTGTATTAATAAAGTTGTAATGAGCTATAAAAAGATTTTTAAAGTCTTTTTAAAAACTCATGTCTTAAAATAATTATGCTAGTAATTGGTTTTTGCTTGTTAAAACAAATCAAACTAAACTTATATGTGGATCCAGCACTAAAAATACAGGACTTTATAAAAAAAGAGCATTCAATTATGTTCTATATTAATGAAGATGGCAATGGATGCCCTATTTTATATTTCTCTTTTAATTAACAACCTTTCCCATTTATTAAAATAGTGAATGTCCATTTGTGGAACACAGAGAAATATATACAACAGAATTCAAAATGAGCGATAATCCCACTGCACAGACGTAGGTGGGGAGGGGTGTCCAGCTTTCACCACCTCCCCTCCGTTTGCCTCCCTCAGGGATTGTAATTGTGAAGTCAGATTCAGTTCTGGGCAAGAAGCCTATAGTTACTTATAGCCTATAATACTTTTCAGCAGGGCTATCTTGCTGACAAAATGCTACTGAAGAGAAACCTCAGGAGCTGTTGCTTTACTCTTTGAAATGTTAACTGTTGCTGCTCAGAGATTGCTTATTGTGAGGAAAAGCTAATAGATTTTTTTTCTCAATAAACAAACATCTACTGAGCTGCTATTTATACAAACAGTGTTAAAGGCCCTTGGTTGTTATACTATTAGCATCTAGTTGAAAGAAAAGGCATACACCTAAATATTAAATTGCATAGATCCTTGTAAGTGCAAAAGTAAGTAAAAATCATGTAAGTGCTTTTTAGATATCACTTGGACAGGTGTAGCATTTCTCTACGAATCAATGCAGAACTTTTAAGGGTCATTGGCCATGTGCCCCTTAGAAATTCTTCTTCTAAAGTCTTGCACCACTGTATTTTCAGCTATAACACCATAAAGTCATTAGGAATCATCATGAGAGGAGAGCAGTGACAACCTTCTCAACCAAAAGTAGTAACTGGTGATACTAGCACATTGTTCCTTTTCTTTCCCATTCCCTTTTCTTTTCTGACTGCATTGATTCTTATACACATTCACGTGAAAAGTTGGGGTTTACATGAGATTCTTTTGATTCAGCAAAGCTCAATTTCAGCATTTGAGCTAATCCAAAACTCATCAAATAAGGAGTATTTAATTTTTTTCAAAGACCTCCTTTGACATCTGAAAGGTTGTTTGAACTTGTCATGATAAATAAATTAATGGTTGTGAATACATGTCACAAAGTCTTACACAGAAATCAGAGTTTATTAACATTAGGTGGTATGTTAAGTGCAGATTGACAGGAGACTGAAGTTTTTGTATTTGTTATTTTGGCACTTACAGAATATATGTTCAGTAGAAATCAAGTTAAATACTATCTCAATAAAGACCTATTTAATCTTTGACTTACTTTTTTCTGGAAAACAAAGGGGCTTTGAGAAAAATTAAAGTGACATACAACTAAGTAATATTAAAGTTGAAGCATTATCATATCATTATCAACATCATGATTGTTTTCATTATCTATTTGGGAGACAATTTTTCATACATTTAAAAGAATATATGACTATCCTATAAGTATTTGAGTTGGGTTCAAAGAAGAGTTTAAGATGCAGGTAGGAGAAAAGGCCTCCATAACATTAGATATTTGCATATGTTTGGATATGATGAATGAATGTGGAGGTAGGAAAAAAACAGAAAAAGGAGAGGATAAAAGGAGAAAGAAAAAAATCATACACAAGGGTGAGAAGAAACTTATGGAAGAAAAATTAATAAACCTCATTTAGTTTAACGTAATTACTCCTTTTCTTAAGCTTAAAATAGCTCATGACCTTTTTCCTGAGGCACTTAAGACTTAGGATCACATGAGTGATTTTTATGGTCTTATAAATTTCTGGGAGATTTTAATTCTCTAAGACACAACAAAATCCCAATAGATATTCATTCTTATATGACGTTGGGAATGTGGCATGTAGACTATTTCATGAAAGAAAGAATTAAACCATCAGGCAACCCTTTTTGAAATTATGTGGGTGATGGAATAGAAAAGCAAGGATAAGTACAGAAATAAAAATCTTAAAGTACTGTTCTTAAAACATATACTTAAGAAAAATTAAATATCACTTAAAAGTTTCTAGAAATATATAAACATGTGTGTGTGTGTGTGTGTGTGTGTGTGTGTGTGTGTGTTAATAAAGCATACTTCTGAGCAGCAGTATCACAGGTACTTCTATAAAATATGATTTAGTAGTGGTTAAGAGCATGGATTCTAAAATAAGACTGATCTGGGTTCAAGTCCTGTCTTTTGGAACCCTGGTTAAACTTCTGAGCCTCTGAGCTGAGTTATATAACCCTAGGGTGCACTCTTCTTACTGTAGTCATTATGAATGGCACTTGCTAGAGTGGCACAATGTGACAGCCATGATATACCTATCACATAGGAATTTTATGAAGATTAAATAACAAAATAAGTATAAAGTATTTAAATTGATACTTAGTAATTACTTGTAAATGATAGCAGTATTTATTTTTGTTTATTTTGCTTGCAGAAATTAAAAATTCCTGTAATGATCATGCATTACTTTTGTAACAAGAATAAAAACAATAAACAAAGGCCTACAAAAATACTGGGCATGGGAGCCTTTATCTGTTACAATATGTAGGGTGAGGTAGGAAGGCACGTCTATTAGGAAAATCTGTCTTTTCCAAAATGATAGCTCACCATCCTATATTGACTTTCCCATTATTTATCAGAGTGTGCAAATGAGAGTAAGGTTGATGGGCCTCTCAGCATTATCAGTGTGGAGTTTATTTTGAACATGGACTGCAGCACATTGCTTATCTGCAATCATATGACATGGAAGTAGACTTATGTAAATTAAACATTAACTAGAGAAATATTTTTATTCCAGTCATAGCTATTCTATTATATTGAAATCTTAATAGTTATAGCTATAAGTATTGCTTCACTTTTGAAAATAATTTATTCTAGCCATGCTAATCCTTTAAATTGTGAAATGCCATTTTAGAAGATGCTATTTAGATTTATAAATTCAGTGCACTTTAGGTAGATTAAGAACAGCCATACATTCTTTGATCCCCCTCCCATCGAGAGGTAAAAGTTACTTCCCCAACCATGAGACTGGGCTGCTTTTAGTGACTTGCTTGACTGAGAAAATGTGGCAGAAGTAGGTAGCATGCTGGGACTTCCAAGGCAGTGGTATAGAACACTGCAACCTCTGCCCCAGCCTTTTATAATACTCACTCTGGGGAAGACTGCTGTCATATAAGAAATCTGATTACCATGAGACCACCATACTGTGATAAAGCCCATAATAATTGCATGAATAGGCTGTCTATAGAAATAGGAGGAGATTTCCAGCAATCCAGTTATTTCATCTCTCCCATCTCAGGTATCAAACATAAGCAAAGACACTATCTTAGGGGGCATGCTAGCCCCAGAAGACATGACATGGAGAAGAGCAGAGAGATCCAACTGACAGCTAGAACCAAGCCCAGATATATGAATCCCGTTGAACAATTTCAGCCATCACAAAAAAATAAAGCATTCCCCACTGTATTCTCCTTGAATTTCTGATCCACAAATCATAAACTTAAAGGAATGGTGTTGGTTTTACCTATAACCTCCAATGAATCTTGCTATGTAGCAATAGATAACCAGAATAGACCCCTATTTATAAATCAGATGCACTTTAAGTAAATTTATTGCTAATCTATTTAACTTTTTCCCTGATTGATACCACACTCTTAAATCAATCCTAAATCAATCATTCACAAAATTAGCTGAGTCTGCAGTCACAAAAGCTTGCTACATGACTGCTAAAGCATAAGTCAATGAACCCATATTAAGAAATCCAACATTTTATTATTTTTTTGAATATCAAATCCTTGTAATGTATTCTTACCAAAGCAAACTCATGAGATATCCTTCCATCTGGAGGCAGTTTTGCACCAAAACCTAGAGCTGGGAACATTTTATCACTGTCATAATCTTGAACGATTTCTCCCACTGCTTTCAGTGCCATGCCATAGGCATTCAGTTGGTAAGGGTTCATATAGTGGAGAGAAGTGGGCTGCGCAGGGTTACCTGATGACCGAAAAATATTTCAAACATGAGTGATTAGGCTAAAGGTGTATTTTTTTGACAGCATTTTTCCTTGATATCTGTTTCAGAATGAAATATTTAAAAGTATGTTTTTCTGCCTATATCTGTAATGTTTCAGATAGTTTTTTAAATGGCTATTAACACAGAAATATTTATCACATTAGATCAGACATGTAGAAAGTTTCCTAAAGATATGTCAAAGTATATGCAGATTCTTTTCAGAAATTATTCCCATGCCCCAGGCTATTTTTTAGTTTCAGTTCTAGAAGAAGTATTAAATCACATTTGCTAATCTTATTTTATTGTAATCTTTATTTTTTTTAATTCTATAGTTAGATAGTTAGGCAGGTAGGAATGACAGGAGTGAAGGCCCAGCTCTGTAACCATAGAAACCTCCACTGAAGACCTTCCTAAAGGACCTCCCAGAAATACCTCCCTTTTAGGGTTATAAATTACCCCAAATCCTAGAGCACAAAGGTCAGAAAGCTGCTAGCTAAACCAGCCACAAACACGTGCACAGAAAGTACTACGCCAACCTGCCCATAACCTCAGCCTCATTATACTGTCATAATTTCATGCATATGCCTCAAAGTTCATGAATCTAATTATAACAGACTGAATTCTAGGTAAGCACATGTGCAGTAGTCAGTGTTGTGCAGCAGCCAATCTTCAGTCAAGGTAACCTCATATATAGATCATCTAGGACCTCCCATCACAGCCCAAATATAAACATGCCTTCCCACTTCTACACTAGTACAGCTTTCTTCCCTGAAAACCTGCTCCTCCCTTGGAGCTTACTCTATCTTTCATTTTTTATCTTTTCATTTTCCAAATTAGATAAGGCTGCAGCCTTCCTTAATGTAGCCCATCTCCTTCTCAAATGTTCTTTCAATAAATCTTACTTTTCCTAAATCTTGTTGACCCATGATTCTTTCTGCATTGGCAGAGAAGAACTGCTGGGCTGATGCCAGATTTCACATCACCCCAGCGGCAAAAATATGCCTGTAGCTTGAATCCTTATGCTTATAATCAGAGGACCCAAATGATTTAATGGGCTTGAATAACTATGAAGTCATCCTAAAGTTGTGACGCAAATGTTAACCTAAAAAGCAAAAGACCTCTCAAAGTGAGAGGCAACAAGCATTTATTTTGAGACCATGAAGAATAGTTTCTTGGGAATCATTATTTCAAGCAGACATCCAAATTATGTTCAGGTTAGAAGACACAGACAAAGGGTATTTATAAAAAAAAGGGAAGGGGGACAATTACATAAATAGAATGAAGGTTTTCTATTGGTGCAGATAACAATGTAGTGATATTAATCCTAAACAATGTTTTTAATTTCAGTCCAATAGTCATCAGTCTAGTAGTTAACTGCTTTCTTATCTTTGCAAACAGTTCTTTGGGACACAATGGTGCCGGAGGCCCAGTCCAAGGGTTATTTTGTCCTGTTCTCAACATTCCAGAGATTTGAGGCATAAAACATACAAGATAGTTCCTTTGGTATGGCAGCTCGGGCTCAATTTAAAAGTGTTTATATTATTGTTTACACAAACAAATTGAATATTTGAGAAATATCCCAATATCTCTTTAAAAAGGGAAAACATAGTCATTTTCAAAATCAAGCTAATTAGATCTAGATCTGAAAAATTAGTTTCTAACTAGACATTAAACTAGGATATAGAAGCCCAAAGCTGAGTCTTGCCAATTGCAGGACAACATCAACAAAATGCCTCCAATAAATCCTAGCTACTGGGAGGACAAAATGAGATTATGTGTGTGGAAGTGATTAAAAATAATGAAGTCCCACAGAAATATAAGGTTTAACTGTTATTATTGTCTGGGTCATCCACAAGGTTCTGAATTTTCAATATGCTTATAGCTTATACTATGTAGGATGCTGCATTTGAACAGAGACCAATTTGAAAGAGAAAGTAATATATATATGCTATGACTCAAACACACTGAGATTCACATTGAGTTGCCCTAATTACCAGCACAAAAGTGGCCATTTAGTTTCTTAAGTGAAAATAGAAAGGTAAATGAAATTTGTAATAACACATAAAGTTCAATGCTACATTAAAACAGTGCCTAAAGAAAAAAAGACTCAGGGCATTGTTCTTTCCTAAGAAAAAATAATAATAAGCACTTGAGATCCAGAGAAAAGCAAAATAAAGGAGAGATATCCCCTTGGTTAATAATACTTACAATTGTAAGCAGAACATTTTTGTTCTAAAAATAATTTATTGAGAAAATGCATTTATATTACTAAAGGGTTCACGGTATTCAAAGGCTGGTTCCACATGACAAAATGTGTCTTCTGACCAAAATGGCCTTAGTATTTCCTTCAGCTTAACTAAACTTTAAACAGGTTTCTCTTGATTACAGGCTCCTGAGCTCCCTTTTCTTAGAGCATTTACTTTAGTAACTTGTAATCGTAAATAATTTCTCTGCCTCTTTAAGATGTAAATTTTTTATAACCTGGGAATGTCTTTCTCAGGGACCTGGAAGCCATCCTTTTGAAATGTCATCATCATGAAAGATAGCACCCCTATCGCCTAGTCTCTGTGGGAGTGTAGGAGTCTAACGTCAATAAGTATTAATTACTAAACACAGATGGCCTAATCACACAGACCAACCTCCGCTATAAAGTCCCCCAGTACTTTTCTACTGGTTCACTGCAGCACTTAAAATTCCTCCCACCTTTTTTTTGTTTTGAAAGAGCTGAGCTTAATTTCTCTCTTTAATCACAATAGCTTTGATCTCTATTGCAATAGTTCTGAAGGAAGTCTTCTTTGCCTGTTTAATTTGTCCTGGATAATTTTTCTTTGACATTTAGCCACTTGGTTAAAAGCCCACTAGAGCCACAGATAAGCAATGCCATTACTTGACTAAGTGGTTATTTAACACAACTCTCAAATACAATGGTTGCAATAAAGCAACTAATTCTATTTCACTAAAAAACAAACAACAACCACCACCACCTTGTAATTTAAAGTTAAAATAAAAACCACTAATATCCCAGCATATCTAATGATCTTAATCCATCATGCATAGCAAGGCTCAATCCTACTTATTCACAGAAGTTGCTTATATCTTTCCAGCATCTTCATCCAGACTAGGCCCTTCACTGGACCACTGATGATATATTCCTTCCTATCTCTACCTCTCAAGTTACCTCCCTGTCCTAAAATTTACTTTCTTCATATGTCTCACATATACCAGACAACCTCCCTTGTTCATTCCAGTTCTTACTGTCCTCTCTTACTCTTGTGGCTTTTGTGCTCTGTACCACAAAATTTGACAATTAAAAAGTTGCCAAACTGACTCTCAGTTCCCTGGATCTGGAACCATGTTCGTACCACTTCTGTATCCACAACTATATGAAAAATAAATGTATAGTAGGTTGATAACACCTTACTTCATACTTCACTTAATCCTTTTTCAACAAACCTATTGGTACTTTTATTATACTCATGTTTTTAGATTAAATAATTTGCCCCAAATTACACAGTAATACTTGATAAAACTAGAAATATGAATCAAGGCAAGCAGAATCTAAATCTCATAGTCCTTACTCTAAGCTATAACTTTTACTTAAGGATTTTGTAATATTTTACACCTTGAATATTATCAAACACATCTAATTTTGTGTTAGAGGTGTATTATGCCTTTGCCCCCCAAAAAATTGCACTTGGATAGACTCATTTTTTAAAAGCTCTATGGAGATATAATTCATATAACTTATAATTCACTCCTTAAAACAGTATAATTCAATGACTTTAAGTATATTCATATGTGTGTATAACTATCAGTATAGTCAAGAAGAAACTCTGTACCTATTCACTATCATTTACTTATCACTCAATACAGTCCAGCCCTAAGCAATGACTACCATACCTTCTGTCCGTAATAATTTGCCTATTCCGGACATTTCATATAAATAGAGTAACATAATGTGTGTTTTTTTTGTAACAAGCTTCATCCACTTAGGTAGTGATTTCTAGGTTTATCTATGTTATAGCATGTTTCAGCATTTATATTTAATTATTGTTTATTGCCAAATAGTATTCCATTGAATGAATATAGCAACATTTTATTTTCATTCATTTATGAGTTGATGCACATTTGGGTCATTTCCATCTTTTTGCTATAAATATTTGTGTACAAGTTTTTGTGTGTAAATATGGTTACATCTCTGTTCTGTATATATCTAGGAGTGGAACTGCAGTCAAATGGTAACTCTGTAACAACCTGAGGAACAGCTTAGTGTTTTCCAAAGTGGCTGCACCATTTTACAGTTTCACCAGCAGTGTATAAAGGTTCTAATATCTCCACATTCTTGACATGGTTGTTATGGTTTTTGGATTATAGCCATCCTAGTGGGTGTAAAATAGAATCTCATTACAGTTTTGATTTGCATTTCCTTATCTAAGTATCCCCAGTACCTTTTCATGTGCTTATTGGTCATTTGTATATCTTCTTTAGAGAAACATACATTCTAGTTTTTAATTGAGTTATTTATCTTTTTATTGATTTACAAGAGTTGTTTATAAATTCTAGGTACAAGTCTCCTATGAGATATAATTTGCTAGTACTTTCTTTCACTCTAGGTTTGTCTTTTCACTTTCTTAAGTGTCCTGTGAAGCATAAAAAGTTTTAATTTTGATGGAGTTCAGTTTATTTTTTTCCTTTGTTGCTCAAGTTTTTGGTGTCATATCTAACAATCAATTGCCAAATCCCAGGTCATAAAATATGTATCCCTATATTTTCTTCTAACAGTTTTATAATTTTAACCCTTACATTAAGTCTTTGATCTATTTTGCATTAAGTTGTATATGATGTGAGGTAAGGTCCAACTTCATTCTACTGCATGTGGCTATCCAGCTGTCCCAGTACCATTTGTTAAAAACTATATTCTTTCCCCACTGAATTGTCTTAGTGCCCTTCTCAAAATCGGTTAACCTTAGACACAAGAGTTTATTTCTGAAGTCTCAATTCTGTTTTATTTATCCATATATCTATCTTTATGCCTGCACAAACTGTCTTGATTACTGTTGCTTTGTACCACCAAGTTCCAAAAAATTTGAAGTGTCAATCTTCCTATTTGCTCTTCTTTTTTAAAGTTTGCTTTGACTCTTCTGAGTCTGTTGAAATGCCATTTGAATTTCTGGGTAAATTATCCATTTCTTCAAAAAAGTCCTTTCAGATTTTGATAGAGACTGCACTGAATATGTCAATCGCTTTGGGAAATAATGCCATCTTAACAATGTTGAATTTTCCAATCAATGAACATGGCACGTTTTTCTACTGATTTAGGCCTTTAATTTTTCAATAATTGTTTTTAGAATATGTTTTATACTCAGACTGTTAAATTTATTCCTAAGTATTATATTCATTTTGATACTATTGTAAATGAAATTATTTTCTTAATTTCATTTTCAGATCATTCATTGGAAGTGTACAGAAACTGAATCGATTTTATATATTGGTCTTCTATGCTTTAATCTTGCTGAACTCATGTATTAGTTCTCATAGATTTTGAGTGGATTAGTTAGAATTTTCTATATACAAGATTATGCCATCTAATAAAAATAGTTTTACATCTTCCTTTACAATCTGGGTATCTTTTTTTTTCCTTGCCTAATTGTCCTGAATACAACATCCAGTACAATGTCGAATCAAAGTGGCAAGAACAGACATTCTTGCCCTATTCTTTGTCTTAAAGGGGGAAGCATCTAGTTTTTCAACCTTAAGTATAATGTTAGCAATGGATTTTTCATATTTTCCCTTTATTAGTAAGTCAGTTTCTATACCTAGGTTGCTTAGTGTATTTTATCATAAAAGTATAAAAAGCTTTGTCAAATGCTTTTTCTACATCAATTGAGATAATTATGTAGTTTTTACATTTTCTTCTATTGATATAGTTGTTACATTATTTGTTTTTTTAATATTAAGCTGACCTTGCATTCCTGAGATAAATTTTACTTGGTCAGGGTGTATAATTCTCTATATGTTGCTGAATTCAGTTTGCTAGTATTTTGTTAAACTTTTTAATATCTATATCTATAAAAGATATTGATTTTTAATTTTTCTTTTCTTGTGATGTTTTTATCTGATTTCAACATCAAGGTAATACTGACCTCATAGAATGAGTTGGGCAGTGTTTCCTCTTCTTCGATTTTTTGGAAGAGTTTGTAAAGAATTGGTATTAATTCTTCTTTAAATATTTGGTAGAACTCACCAGTGAAGCCATCTGGACCTAGGTCCAGATAAACTTTGTGAGGTTGTTTTCTTTTTTATTATTAATAATTCAATCTCTTGTTATAGATCTATTCAGATTGTCCATTTCTTTGTAAGTCAGTTTCAGTAGTTTGTGTCTTTCTATTGAATAGATGCTTACTCTTCTAGTTGTGTTAATATTCATTAATAAACAAAAGCCAGCATTTTAAACCAGTTGGACTTTATGTGTTATTTCTACATTCCATATTTTACTGAATAAAGCACATGAGTAAAAATCAATAACTTGATTTCAATTATTTTAATAATGTTGGAAAATAATCTTAATATGCAGTCAAAGGTGAGCTGAATTATAGTTTGGTCTTTTTATTTCTATTTCTAACTCTAGTACTAGCAAGCCAAGATGTATTTTTCAGTAAAAAACAGTCCTGGATTTGAGTTTCCTCATATGCATAATAGAACAGTTCAAGTAAATGACCTCTAATGTGCTTTCTTAAAAATTCTATTATTTTGTGAAATATCAGTAAACATGAGAGATGTGTGAGGGAAAGGAAATATAATGTGAAAACCATAGCATAATAAGCAATTGGAAAAACACCCTAAGTAAATATAAAAATAATAGCAACCTCTAACAAAAGTTAAATAAATATGAGATTTATATTCTTAAAATACATAATAACTGACTTCAAATGATTGTCCTATTTGAAACAAAGTTACTTCAAAATAAAATTTAAAATCTACTATATTTTCTGTCTTAAAATGTCTGATATACAAATTATGACTATCTGTACATTGAGTTTTATGCAACAGTCCTTCCAAATTAATTAAATGTAAATATAAATGTATTAACATGAGTAATTCTTAAAAATAAATAATTGAATAAAAATGAAACAAGTTGTATAAGTTACATGTACTTGAATTACATTTATATAAATTAATACATGCAAAAGTAATGTACAAATGAGGATTATAATTAGAGACATTTCAGAATTATAGTTACATATGGAGAAAAAGAGGAAGAAAAAATTGGGCAAGCGTACACATGGGGTTAACTAGATATAAAATTTTCTTTTATAAAATATGTGAAACAAAAATAATAATATTTCAATATTTAATAAATTTAAATGAGACTATTAGGCACTTTTATTTCTTGTAGCCTTTTGTATATCTGAACTAATTCATAATATGAAAAAGAAAAAATTATCTGAATTTTATATAAAACTTCAAAAGTAAGAAAATGTAGGAATAAAGTATCTAAACTCATGAAAATAAATATTTATTTTTCACTTACTTGCTGATAATTTTTATTAGGGGACAGTCATAATACTCACCATTTGATGCTGTAAAATCAATAGCCACTGTGAAATTGATTTGCGTTCTAGAATATAAGTAAATAAGAATCATTAATAATTAACCTCACAAAAAGGAGTTTGATTTCCATTTGTGTTATCATATGTTTTACCATAACTAATTTTCTTAAATGTTATTACTGGCAACTGTGTTATAGTACACACTGAATAGCACCAGATAGGCAGTTTTACAAAGTAAGAACTTGGTAAAATACCTTTACAATCATACACTGTTTCAGAAATAAAAATAGCTCCCATTTGGGAACACAATAGCTAATAAAGGAGCTCATAATGAGAAGTCAAACTGCAAATAATTATTTGCCATTCTCCAATGTCAGCATTTATTGTTAGTTTCAAAACTATTCTATAGTCAATGTGAAATTACTATGCCCTTAAAAGTGTGGCACTGATAAAATAATTTCTAAAAATATCATTTCTTAAACTAATTCTTTCCAACAATACTGAAAACACAGGATTCTTTTCTGCTTTCTTTAAAAATGAAGTATTTCAAATACTGATCTATCCCTCAATGTTCATGGCATTCCTCTGTGTGTGTGTGTGTGTGTATCTATAGGTATAAACATTGATATAATAAAATTGGTTCTATATACATTAAATTCTCAGCACATGGTAGTTACCTGAAATAATTCCCAAAATGATTTCATTAGCTTATTTCTTTTAACTTTTTTTTCCTGACAGAAACCAAACAGGTGTAATTAACATAAAAAAATAATAATTCTTTTGGATATACCTCTGATCCTTTCTATATGTAATCCAGCCTCCTTTTCACCAAAGAAGGCATAAAGACACAAATAAGTGACAATGATGTGATTACTAGGCCAAACAGCAATCATATCTAATTTAAATAATAATTTTAATTTAAAAAGTAAATCATATGAAAACATGAGTATTTAAAATATTTTTAGTAATGAATTACTTTTGACAAACTGCAGAATTAATGAAGTTCTTCAAGTTTGGAACTGTTGTATTCAGGTATCAAAACAATCTCACACATTTTTATCTTAAGGAATGAATCTTTTATGCTTTACATCTAATAAAAACTAATACAAATTCTCTTTATAGCTATATAGTAATTTTTTTTCTCAACATAGAAATTAGGTTATAGGCTAAGAATATAGGTTAATTTGGTTTGTAACCAGTACGAAAAAAATTGTGTTGAAAATTTTTAGAAAAGGAATATAGGGACAATTTGGGGGAACATTTTGAGATAATAAATCCCTTCGAGGAACTGAAAAGAATAGTCACCATCAGTATATTGCTTCGTCATTCTGCTGGTAGGGAGAGATTGTAATGCAAGGTAGTATGGTGTATTAGAAAGGGTAGAGCTTTCAAGTCTGAAAGAACTGGGTTTGAATTCCAACAACCTAGTTGCTGACATTGGCCAAGTTTCAAAACTCTCAGAGAGCAGGTGTTTGGCACACAATAATAAAGAACTGACAAAAAAACTACACAAAATCAATCAAACAATCTATCTTTCTAGTTATATTCATATATGTAATAATACATGTTATATACATATATATTATATATTATGTATATGTTTTTACATAGCATATATTAACCACATAATTTTTAAAATACAATTATTTTCCTTTAACTGACAAAGAAATCTGCACCCACAAAATTTTTAACTTTCCAGATGAGTAATAAATTCCAGTATTGAAATTTAAATTTACATCTAACCTCAAAGACCATAAACTCTATACTATTCATAAACTCTATACTATTCCATTTTGACAATTAAATATTTGTAAACTGCCTGGTTGTAATAAGAGCCCAATAATAGGTAGTAATTATTAAGTTGCAAACCTAAAAATTATATTACAAAGATATTCTTAATGATAAAGATGCCAGGACATAATCTTATGCTTGAGCAAATTTATCCTTCTATTAAATATGTTATCAAATATAAAATGACACCACTATCAGCACAAATGCTTCTTTACATTATTTTATTCAAATGATACCTCCTTAGTAATAAAAAATAACTCTGAGATTCAAGAACACATGTTTTAGCACATCTTAAAGGTCAATTTAGGAGTTGAGTCTTTTGTTCAATATTCTTTAGATTGTAGGAACAGACATCCTGTCTTGATTCACCTCTTTTATAGCAGTGAATGTACAATGTTTTCCACATATTGGAATGCATGTTTGGTGGTTGATTGATTACAAGTTTTAATTAGTTCTTTGCCTCAGTCTGCATGTCAGGAAGAATTTTACTCCTTTACTGATTTGATTCAGCAGTATTCATATTAGAAGGAAAATATGATAAGTCATTACATAAAACATTTCACAGATGTGATGGTCCCTTATCCTATTATCATACCATTTGATTTTTTTTCTTTTAAAAACCTACGGTTCGACAATTATTTATTGAGCATCTTTTGATTGCCAAGTGCTATGTTAAAGTGATAAAGAGAAAACAGGAGCAAATCAAACACTATCCCTGAACTCATACAGCTTACAAATTCCAGCTTCCTAGTATTTATTAAAAACAATGACAACAGCACAGCAGTTTATCATTGAATTTATACATAATAGTATAACCTAAAACTCAACTGCTCATTTACTGTTGTTCATTCCCATAATTTCTAAGAGTTTTCATTCATATTATAATGTATTCTTACTATACCAAGTGTCATACCTTATGTATTTTGAAAATATTAATTAATAAAAATTTTAATGAAAGTTGCTAGCACACTATGACTCTAGGCCATAAGGCAGATTTCTTGAAAATTCTGATAAATGGTTTGTATTATAAAAGTAAATCAAATAAAACGCCTTCATCAGTAATCTTGTTACCCATTTCTATTTTTTAATATTGCTTCAAGCCTAATGTTGAAGAAAAAATCAGTCAGGTGTCAAAGTAAAAATTCTGAATTCACACAAAATGACTCCTGACAGAATATTCATAAAACAATCACATTGGTCCTCAAAATATTCTGCTAAGAAAACATTACTTTAACTGTCATTCTAAATTTCACTGTATTCTATATTTATGTTAGATTTTATTCTAGTGTATAAAAAAGACACATCTGCCAAATTTCATAAGTTAGTAGTAACATCTCATGAGACTTCTCAATGCATATTTCCTCGTATTACTAAAATATATACTTGGAAACTGTCTGTGTTTTACTCTGCCACCTTTCCAAAAGCTGTGAATAAATCAGATGAATCAGATGTCAAGATAGAAGACTTAACTAGCATAGCAAAGATCCATAGAAAACAAGTATATGTGTGTGTGTGCATATCAAAGAAAACTACATGTATGTATGCACTCGCACACATACACACACAGAGTAATATCATCTCAGATAACTTTTCTGCAGCTGTTGTTATGAATTAATTATTGAGAACTAAAAACTGTAATGGGATGAACAGAAAGATTGCTTTACTTTCTTCCCAATTTCAAATTCTGTTAAGTTGTACAAACTGAATATTATCAATATGAAAAATACACTTTTCCCATCTTTCTTAAAATTAATCTTGACAAATGCAGATTCAGATCCACACTGTTGTAATCTAGAACCCATAAATGCAGCTAAGATGTCCATATGCTCTTAGTATTACGCTCGTCCTTGCCGTGCTGGTACTAAAACTATGCTTCTGCCTTGATTTACTGATATGCACTCTAGTTCACACTTTGGTTCTAGACTCTGTCCTGTACCCTGGTTCACGTGCCTCTGGCACTATCATCTACCCTAATCCTTCATAACCCTATCACGCCAGGGCTAAATCTTGAATCCTTTTCTGTGTTCCTTTCCCTTCTTTTTTAAAAGTAGTTCCACCACTTAAATGACAACACAGAGAGCAGCCTGATTCCCAGTTTTGCTACATCTTCAAGATTCTTGCTTCATATGCCTATAAACTACTCAAAGGATTCATTGCCTTTGATGACTAAAATCTACTCAAGTGAGGTTAGACTTTGAGATATACAAAAGCAAATTCAAATATAAATACTTTTACCTACCTGCAGTGTGATCTTGGAAAAGCTACTTAACCTCTCTATACCTCATTTGTAATAAGTTAAAAATAATACAAGCATCCTTGGATTGTTGTGAGGACAAAAAAGCATCTGTTTTTTTAGTAGACACCCAATAAGTAGTTGTTATGATTATTACCACCATTATTGATGCTAGTTTTGCAGGACTTGAATTTAGCATATTTCTTTGAAAAATGTACTGTGGATGCAGTGCTTATTAAATTTCTGGATCTACCAGAGTTTCATGTATTTCTCAGAACCTGGCCTTCCCATGTCAAATATCCTTTCCTTCATACCAGCTGCTAAGGTCCCAACTTGCCCAACCCCAAAGTGAACAACAAAAGATCTAACCTTTTAAAGAGGTGTTATCTGGGTACTTTCTTAGTCAAAATCCTTCTGCATTAAGTAATTACAAGCTTTTATCCCTGCCTTATTTTCCTTTCTATTCCTTCAGACATTCTGGATTTCTGAGGGATGAGTGAAATGTCAAAAGTAAGAATAAAAAGATACTAGAGACAAGTAATGTAATTCTTCAAGTATTTATGCTAATATTCTTGGTCCTTATTAAATCTAGTTTTCACAACTTAGCAAACCTTTGTGCCTTCTCTAGACTTTGAAGATTGATTTCAGTTTTTTAAAACACAGTAAAAGGTGTTCCAAAGTAGAACTTCACAAAGTCTTAAAGTTCAGAAACTCAAGGAAACTTTGCAAGAGGGCCAACTTTTTTCAAAATCACTAGTTTAGAAAATATCTCATAAGTGACATAATCAAAACAAACAAAATATCAACCTCAAACCAAAAATATAAGCACTATCCAACAGAACCCCTCTAAAAAAATCATTTGAAAAATAATATCAGCTGGCAATGAAATCCCAATCTTAAAGGAGATAACTGGACATCTTTAAACTTGTTAAGCATGTATTTTACATGTACAGAAATTAGAATCAAACATTAACCAAAACAATGTTTATGAGTATTAATATTTATAAAAATTTCTTTTCTAAATTTTAGTTTAGATGAGTTTAGTTTATATATGATAAGATTTCTATGTGAATATATTTATAGAAAGTAGAATGGCTTTATTTTTATTAGATTTATCTCCATTCAGTAACAGATCCAATATAATGCCACCAATTCTATAAAACTAAGGCAAACATTTAACAGCATCATTGCACTTGCCTCAAGTATTTTTAAGGAAAAAAATTCTTATGGGATTTGTTGATTACAGGATTTATTGATTAAAAAAAAACAGTATCAAGAAGCCCACTTTAGCCTTTAAAATTAGCTTATAGTAGGTAGGTAGCTCTTTCCCCAACCAAGACTTATTTTTCTTCTTTTAAGAGGGATAAAAACTTTTATCTATAATTTCAGACAATTTTTGGATTTGGGGTCAAGAGTCTGAGTCAAGATTGAATGGAATGGAAGGAATGTCCTGGCATTCTTGTAAGAGAATTGAATTACAAGAAATGACTTTTATTGACTTTGTAAATTTGAATATGACTTTTTCTTTCCATGTCTCTGAGAACTAGACCAATTACCACCTATATGATTAGGATGATTGAACAACTTCAAATTATTCAGAGAAATGATTGGTAGCATTTACTGAGAGTTAACTATATGCCTCTCTATGAGATAGGCATTCTTATTTTTATTCCTTTTTCATAGAAATGAAACAGGTTATGCTAATAAGAGGCAGATTTGGTTTCAACTTCTTGGCCACTACTATGCAATGCCTCAGTTATCAGCAACCACATCTTTGCATTCGACTTTTTTTTTGGTGAGTGACCTTAAAAAATTTTTTTTCATTTTTTATGGTGACATTGGTTAACGAAATCCAATAAATTTCAGCTGTACACTTTAACAGGAAGGCATGTATATGTTTACATTGTGTGTTCACCTCTCATAATTATATTTCTTTCTGTCACCAGATATTTTATCCCCTTTACCCCATCTACTTCCCACAACCCATCCTCTGGTAACCACTAGTCTATTGATCATGTCTATGAGTCTCTGTGTGTTTGTCCTGTTCATTTGTGCAATCGACTTTTTGCAAACATTTACCTCTTATTTTGCTTCTTTCTCAGAACTCGCCCACTTAGCATCTCCCCTATTACCCTCTCACATGCTCCCTTTCTTTTAATATATGAGAAAAACAAGCAGTTCATGCTTCTCTTCTTGATCTTGTCTTTCCTCCAAGTCACTACAAACTTAGGTACAGACTTAAGTTGATAATTTCTGGTAGAGACAACACAAAAGCACTTTTTCTTGCCTCAGAAAGCCTGGTCCATCTGCTCTGTTTGGTAACTGTAGTATGAGGTGTGGAAAGAGGAAGGTCATGAGATGATAAACTCAAAGAGACATGCAGGGGGGCTTTGTAATCCAGTTTACTGAACTGTTACACTCTTTGTTTAAAAGCCCTATTTGTTTATAAGGTTTCATTACATTAAGAGATTTGGGGGAAAGGTAGAAAGCCCAGCTTAAAATTGCTTTTTAATTAATCTGTATTTATCCATTGGCTACTCTGTGATCAGCTCTGTAAAAATATTTAAAGATTGCCAGTCTCTTTGAGAAGACAAATCATACAAATGGATAATTAAAATGACACCCAGGAAAACTAGCGACCCCTGGATAAAAATGGTAGGGACTTATATAGCTCTTTGGGAACAGTTAGATGACAGTTGGGGCTTTCCTCAGAGGAAGAAAATGACAATCTGCAGACCTACAAGTTTCTAATACTTTCAATTTTCTGATAAAAAGTACAGACTAGGGTTTCATGTTGACATGGAATTCTGGAAGCTTTGAGAGACTCAATATGGACCAGAATTTGTGATCTGTTTTCCCCCTTCATCTGCCAGTCAAAGAGATGTGGGAAACTTTATAGATACTTGTTCGTGGTCATGTTTATTAGTGGTGAAGTTTCATGGAGACTTAAGACAGATAGAAGCAGACAAAACCAAACTGAAATTTGTTGATTCTGCCCTTAGGGTGAGGTGTTGGGAAAATGGAAATATGTATTTTACAAATCTGTAGAGGTCAATAAATCCATTTCTCCAATAATAATAATTCTATAATAATGATGATGCAACCCTATAAGAATATCTTAGATTTCAGGACAGTCTATAATTTTAAATAAATCAAACATTGTTCTTATTAACGGTAACTTGGATAGTTAATACCATAGATTGATTACTGAATAAACATCTTTAGTTGCCAATTATATCAGACTTTTAATATTTAAAATTATTTCTTAGTAAGTAAATATAAATTTAAAAAACACTGGGACAAATGTAGAGTATGATTAAAAATAATGATCTGAAAGTCAACAATCTAGAATAGAAATCAGTTTTTGTTATTCTACAGTAAAACCTCCTTGGTAGATATTCTTCTATTTAGAAAATAAAACTCCTTACTACTTCAAGCCCTAAAATGTATCTTCTACTCCAGGAAAAGCATGGTACTGATTTAAAAAAAAAAGTTCTAAAAATCAGATTTTTATATCACAGATATTTGCATAAAAAGTGGATTTTGGCTGATTAAAAATATATCTGTTTCATCTGCTTCATCTACTCACTGTGTACCTGAATCCATAAACCCACTGACTGTAGCTAAACACTGTTTTAGGAATTGAGACAGTGAATGAAAAGTAAAAAGCTAACAATACAGATTCACAATTAAAGTTATATTTTCATGTAAAGATCTACCTCAATAACAATTAAAGTAGTGGAAACCTAGAATATCTGATGCTAAAAATTAGGCCTTGAAAAATGTTCTTTTGAAGAGGAAGATATTAAAGGACTAGGAAACAATTGTTTTTACTTTTTAAATGTGTTCATTTTAAACTGTACATAGTTTCTACTTGGATTCATGTAAAAACAAATATTTTTATAACTTTCTCTTATATTATTTTTTATGAGGTTAAACAAGAAGAGAGATGAAATTTTAAAGAGTTTAATGACAATTTTAGTCCTACACTTTCCACATCAGTCACCTGTTTTGCCCCCTTTCTTTATTCTCATAGTATAAGGGAAATGGTTTATAAAATTAACGTAGAAAACAAAATGAGTACAGGAAAACCTCAACTAATTTTATTTCAAATGGCCCACTTTTAGCCAGGGTACCAATTTAATTGTTACTCATATTTCCTATGATGACTTTTCACCTTTTTTTGAAGACCTCTAGCTTTAGTTGTCAATTAAGATGCAGCATAAGCAAACCTCAACAATAGTTTCTCCCAACCTAAAAGGGGTATGATGAGTAGGTCCCTAAACTCATACCACCAAAATTAGCAACAATGATGCTAACCCAAGTTAACAACAAAACAATTCTCAAATACCAGTAACAAATGCTGATATCTTGATATTTTAAGTTAAAATTAAATAGTTACTATGATTTATTATAAAAACAAAACTAAATTCAAAACTTTGTACTAATAGCTTCTGCAATATCATATTTATTTGAAAATATGGTAGAGCATCTCTTAAAAAAGCTAACCTTGATAATTCCACAAATCTTCAAGTGCGTCAATATAATTTCCAAAATACTACTTTGGATTGCTTGATGAATTGCAATCCAAAGTGTTATTTTATTTTATTTTTCTTCTTCAGTGTAATCACAAGGCAAAAGGTAAGGCTATATGGCTAAATTAAGAAGAGTCTCTTTAGATGTGTGTCGAAGAAGGGTAGTATCAAAGATCAAGATGTGACTATTAGGGAAGTTTAGCTGAAGTGTTGACAGCACTAAAGGATGCAGCTGCTAGTTAGCTACCTTTCTATCTTCTGTCCTAAGTTAAAAATATTCAATCTTTTTTGGTGGGACTTAGGGAAGAAGAAACTGAGGAAAAGCAAAAAATATAATAAAATGGAGTTCTGAAATCTGTGTTTCCAAAGACACAGCTAAACATCAATTTTTATAAAGGATATCACAATTAATAAACAGAGGTTTCACAGATAAAAACTGATGACTATTTACATATTAAATTAGCAAAAGTGGTAAATGAGTAGCACTATTCAGTAAAGAATACTGATAAACTTTCATATGCAAATGTCAGAAATGTAAATTATTATTACCCTTTCAACAACGCAATTTAGAAATATCAAACAAATTGTAAAACATACATACCATTTCATTCAACAACACTACTTCTAGGGAGTGACCCTGTAGACTCTATATATGCTTAATGAAGCAAACAAAAAAGTACGCACCACAGTTTTACATCGCAGCCTTGTTTATAATAGGAAAATAAAGTGCAACTAAAGTGTGTATCACACACACAGGAAATTCTTAAACTAAATATGGTAGATATATAAATACTGATATGTAAATATATACATAATATATTTATGAATAAAATATACATTATAGAATATTGTGCAAAGTGTAATCCCCGTTATAAAAAAATAATGTGTGTTTGAGAATAAACAACAAATTTATAATGTTGGGTTTCTTTAGAGAGTATGACAACATAGGATCTAGCTTTATCCTGTTTTTTTTCATTTTACTTAACTTTTTATCATTTTACATTTTGTTTGTAATGTGAAACACAAATTTGATACCTATGTTTAAAATTTGAGAAACAATATTTTTCGCAAAGCCTGAAAATAGAACACTAATTTGAAAAAGTATTCTGTAGTTTTTGAAAAAAGTATTATAAAGAACACTAAATATTATTAAAGTGCTTAAAGGTTTTCATAATTTTCTAGTTGCAAGAGACTAAGAATTCTGACTGATTTTGTTCACAAGAGTCAATAACCTTTATAGAAACTACACATAATTAATTGTCAATTATAATTAGTTCTAATCTGAAATGAGTACAGCTCATTGTATTCTATTTTACTATTATTCATAAATTTTGTGTAATTGTTTGTTTTTAATATGATTTTCCATCACTGCAGTGCATTTATCCACTTAGAGGTTGAGATTTCTTATTAAGCAAGGACAGAAAGCCCAAAAGGCTTACAATGTCTAATGCAAGTGAAAAAAAATCCACAGAAAATCTATCAAGAAAAATAATTTACTGAAGTATGGAATAGATGTTTGTAGATACATTTCTACATTGGTTTTCATACTGGTGTTCTCCATTTTAAGTTGCTATAATTTGTTATTTTCACACTAATAGATATTTTTAAAAAGGAAAGGAATATGCAATTCTATTCTTCATTTCTTATAATTAAGAATCCTTCAGGTATTCTATGATGTAAATATTCTGATCAATCCCCATAACTCAAAGTTAAATAAAGTTTAAATCTTTATAAATATCTAATAATAAAATTCTTAGATATTCTGCATGCCAAGGCATCATTTTCCCTTACGTTATGTAAATTAAACTGTATTTTTGACTGGCAAATATCAGTTATAAAAAGACTAAAAATTAACTGTATAATGAGTAAATTGAATTATTTTTGAAAACAGAGAAAATTATTGTTGTGAATGTTACTTATGAGAGAAAGAAGAAGAAATGGATGAGCAGAAGGGGAAAGAAGCCAGTGCAGAGATAGGTAGAAAATTCCTATGAAGCACTTAGTTCAGGCCCTGACACATAAGTGTTTAGCAGATGTTAGCTATTATTTTATGCAAATTACAAAGAATAACAAGTTGATAGGTTAGAGTAAGTCTTCCATAAGAATAGAAACAATAACCGCAGAGTGGAGGAAGAAATATATATATCATTAAGGCCATGAAAGAGTTGGAAAATATAGTTGAATGCCATCATTTTACAGGTGAACTGTAGAACTACAGACACTCCTATGAACTATAGGAAACTGAAAATTCAATATATGAAATTATTCACCTGACATTATATAGCATGAAATGTGTCATGATAAGCCAGATCTACTCACAATATCATTAATAAAAAACAGAATTAAAATTTTTTGCCCAACTGTTGCAATAAGTCTTTAAGAACAGAGACATATAATACCGTATTTATTTTGCTTGTTTATTGGCATTTCATTATGTAAAGGGACAATATATTAATAACCCTATATTATAAATACTACAAATAGGTAAATATGTACTTATACTTTAAAAAATAGATTCATTTATTACATACATCTTTATAAAAATATATTATATGTAAATAATATTTTAATGTCCTTTTTAGATAGTTATAATATAAAAATTAATATAAGTCCAGTTAGATTAATTATGTAGTGAAATTCAAACTCTATTTCCCCATTTGTAAATAAAAATTGGGTTCTTATAAAAGTCACAGGAAGTCAGGATTGGAGCAAAGTGTACCTCATAGGTTGAAGCTCCATTTGTACAGATTTTTGACATAAAAAGGTCACTAGCATTTCTTCCAGCACAGGCTATACTATAAGTAGGAAATATGTAAGCCAAACAAACAAACGAACAAAAAGAATCAAAGGTTGTAAGTAGCAAGGTTGTAAATGTGATGTAGCCAAGGCTGCCCTTGCTCCAGGTACTGTAGAAACTCATTTGCTTTTATTAGTCCTCAGGATCCTCAAAAGAGAATGTGAACAATCGATAGAAGTACCTATTGGTAACAGATTCTGAAAATGTTGTTTACTGATGATAGACAAATCAAAATGTTAATAGATTTGCACTGCTGACAAAACATATTGGGTATTTCTTTCACACATACATTTCACATACTTACAAAGCAAAACAAAAACAAAAGAAAAATTTAACATTTTAAAACTTTAAGTAATTCTTTCAACAGGAAAATTATAGCCAAACATAGCAAACACTTTTTTAAGTTTATAAAGGGTATACTAAAGAATATCCATTATCTTACCGACTTTATCAACTATTATCTATGGCTACTAAGAAGTTTATTTACACAAGAATTTATTTTTTATGACAAATTCAACTTCCTATATTAAGGAAAGTAGGCAAATATTTTTTCTACTTAGTATGCTTTCCATTAATTTTATCGAAACAACCACCATAGCTTCTGAATCTGGGTAGCCAGCCAGGTGGCAGGTTGCTGGATGTCCATATATAGCAAAGATTCTCCACTTAGGCAAATATGTTTTTTATTTTGTCTCCTCAACTAAGAGCAAAAAGAGACAAGCTCTCTGTATTTTGGAGGAAACTACCTTTGTTTCTTTGGCCCCCTCATTCTCTCATCCCTTCTTCTAAGAGAGCAACTAAATGACTTTTCACCATCTATTTCTGCATTATGATTACATGACAAGATATATCTTTTAATATTCTGGAGCTAGAATAAACATTCACAACAAGCCCTAAAGCTCTTCTTTTATTTTAAAAATAATAAAAAGAACTTATAAAAGGTCCCACGTGTTAGGCACATGGAAACATTCTATGACTGCATACACAATGGCATTATCTATAACTATTACTAACACAATGAAGTTTTTCTCTTGCTCAAAGAAAAGCTACGACTTTTGTCAAAAGTAATACCTCTTGGCATTTAAGTTTATGTCCACAGGTCTGAAACAAAAGTACAAATGGTCTGCCATCAAAATATAATAAAGGTGATCATTTCAGTTGCCTGACTGAGACCTACTGGCAGCACTGGATACACATATTGAAAGAAATGCTTAAGCAATAAAACAATTTCAGAGATGACTTACCCTCCTTTAATATAGTCAAGAAATGAAACTTCTGTTTCTACCAGGAAAGAAAGTAAGGTTACCTGAAACAACAAACAAAAAGAAAAATGAGGCAGAATTAACTGCAAGTACTAATTGTAACCCCAAATGAAGTTTTTTTTTTTTAACTATTAGGGATAAAATCATATTTTCTAGCATTTAAAAATTAATAAAGATATTCTTTATTAAAGTCTGCAGAACTAATTGTTCTTATATTAAACTTATCAGAAGAAAAATGGCCAAAAAAATTTAACTAACTCATTTTATCAAATTTATTGGGATGACCTTGCTTAATAAAATTATATAGGTTTCAAGTGTACAGTTCAATAATATGACATATGTATATTGCATTGTGTGTTCACCACCCAAAGTACTTTCCTTCTGTCACCATATATTTGACCGCCTTTACCCTTCTCTCCGCTTTCCCTCTGGTAACCACTAAACTGTTGTCTGTGTCCACGAATCTGTTTGTCTTGTTTGTTGCTTTCAGTTTTATATGTCACATATGAGTAAAATCATATGGTGCTCAAATTTTTCTGTCTGACTTATTTCACTTAGCACAATAATCTCAAAATCCATCCATGTTGTCGCTAATGGCAGAACTTCATCTTTTCTAATGGCTGAGTAATATTCCAGTGTATGTATGTACCACATCCTCTTTATCTAAACATCTATCAAAGGGCACTTTGGTTGTTTCCATATCTTGGGCACTATGAAAAATGCTATAATAAACATCGAGGTGCATATATCTTTACAAATAAAAGTTTTCAAATTTTGGGGGTTGATACGTACCCAAAAGAGGAATTGCTGGATCATATGTTAATTCTTTTCTTAATTTTTTGAGAAACCTCCATACTGTTTTCCATAGTGGCTGTACCAATTTACATTTCTAGCAGCAGTGTATGAGGGTTTTTTCATCCCCACCATCTCTCCAACACTTGTTTTTATTTGTCTTGTTGATAATAGCCATTCTAACAGGTATGAGGTCGTATCTCATTGTGGTTTTGATTTGCATTTCCCTAATAGCTAGTGAAGTTGAGCATCTTTTCATGTGTCTTTTGGTCATTTGTATGTCTTCTTGGGAGAAGTTTCCATTCAGGTCTTCTGCCCGTTTTTTAATTGGATTGTTTGCTTCTTTGTTTTTGAGTTGTATCAGTTCTTTGTATATTTTGGGTATTAGCCCCTTATCAGAGGTGTTGTTTGCAAATATTTTCTCCCATTCAGTTCGTTGTCTCTTTGTTTTATTGATGGTTTCTTTTATTGTGTAGAAGCTTTTTAGTTTGATATAGTCCCATTTATTTAATTTTGCTTTTACTTCCCTTGCCTTTGAGGTCAAATTCATAACATCCTCTTTAAATCCAAGGTCCATAAATTGAGCACCTATGTTTTTTTTCTATGTAATTTATTGTTTCAGGTCTTATATTTAGGTCTTTGATCCCTCTTGAGTTTTAGATAAAAGGAAAAATGAAAGGGAGTTGGAAAATGGTTAAAACTAAGAAATGAAAATCAGTGAGCTAAGCCATGTAAGAGGAAGTATGTGTTTTTGTCTTGCTTCTGTAATGAGACCATCTAATATTTTAAGGGCCTTGCTTTATAGAAATCTTTAAAGGGAAATGTGGGGAAAACTTAAATTTTGCTTCTCCCAAGGATAAAATCTTAGGATAAAATTTTCAGTGTATTTTTTAACCAAATAGGATGGTGTTTATTTTTCACAATTTTAAGATACTTGTATCTCTACACCGTCCTGTACATATTTAGTACAGCATTCCTGCAGAGTTGTAAATTATAATGCACAATAAACAAGTATTTCCATATCCCATAAAATGAGTCATAATAGTTATGTGTAGCCTATTAAGAGGATAGTATTTTGTACTACCACTTAAACTTTTTCACATCTTCTTGAGTCTTTCTAGTGTAATTCCACTGGATGAAGAATTCATAACAAAACTTCCACTTCCCTCAGAGGACTTAAAACCCCTAGAGCAACATGCAGGAAGCTATGTCACTACCTCCTATAAGGTGTTCTCCATTACAGCCATTTCCATAGCAAGTTTATTTTTCTATTATATACCTTCATATTAAAATCCTTAGTGAAACAGCTCAGCCTTGAGTTGCCTTTATTCTGATTTTAAAAAGTTACATATATTTTATTCATTTATTTGACTCGTTAATGAAGAACAATTAAATTTGACTTACTGTTCCTGAATTAATATATTTTTTCTTTTTTCCTTTCTTTTTGGGATTCACCACCTTAAAAAGAAGATAAAGCAATTATAATATATTAGATTTTATACTAACTTTTTTTAAACGTGTAGTCTAACCTTTACTTCTTATTCTATTCATTTACAAATGTCTTTAGTATGATTTCTATACAGTCATTTAACCAAAAATTCTCTGCAAAAGTGATCATTGACTTAAAAATTATTTTTCAGTAGTGTTCTCGATGATTTTATCCATTGATTACCCTTACCCATCTGCATCTTCTTGAAGTAAAAGAGACCATTAATACTAAGGTATTGAATAATAGAGATTTCTCTGTAAATATAAGTTGCAAAAGAAAGTATTTTTTATTAGGTTAAATGCATTAACATAGCAAATCACTCATATATATAAATATATAAGGGCTCTATTAACTCCATTGTTTTATACTGGTAGTTTCCACCAGCCACTCGGGCTACATAATAATTGGTAAAGGTTTGGTTTATGAACATAAGATTAAATTTTGACTGTTTATTCCAAGAGGAAATATTATTGCACTCCTACGTTGTACAAGATACTGGAAGATACAGGGCATATAAAGATAAGTAAGACCTGTCAATCTAATAGGATAAATAAAACACATAAGTGCCTTAAAAAGGGATCTTTCAGTACATCTCAATCCAAAATATAAAAGTATTTTGACAGGGAAAGAAAGATGAAATAATGTATGAATAAGTATTACTTGAACTATAATTTACTAATTTAAACTAGAGCTCTAGTGAAAAAGAACAGACATATTCAACATTGTAGAAAGAGGAAAAAATAACTGGCCCAAGTTGGCTGGAGCAGAGAGGAAATAGAGACTGAAAAGGAATATGAAGGCCAAATGGCACACGGAGCCAGTAGAGACACTTCCATCCACACTTCTGGAGATCCTGAAAGGGCCCTTTACTGGAGTCCAGCTCCCTCACAGTCCAGTCCACCAACAGCCCTGTGGGGCCAGGGTTCCAGTGGGAAACGACCTTGTCCACAACTCCGTAGATCTTGAAAATGCCCAATACTCAGTTCCAGCCCACCCAGCCACAGTGTGTGAGAATCTTGCTGGCACAGGGACCCACCAAGAAACACTCAGGTTCACACTTCAGGAAATCCTGAAATATCCCTATTTTTGGCTCCAGCCCCTCCAGCCTTGGGACAGGAAGCTGACCAACCCACCCAGAGAAGTAGTGGGAGACATGACCACCTGTTCCTCCAGAACTAGGTCTACAGACCTCAGTCTTGGCTATGGAACATGAAACAGCCATGGATGGGGCTTGATTCTAGGCCCTCTGAGGTACGTTCTAGGGGCAGTCCTGCCCACTCAAGGAGAAGCCCTCCCAGGGACCTGGCAAGAACCACACCTGCCTGCATACCTAGTAACAGGCCAGCTGACTGAAGACCCAACTGTATACCTTAAAGAGGAAACTTAGCTCAGTGCCAGCCTTCTGAACAAATACTAAAGCCAGTCTCACCTACCCAGGGACAGAGGCCATGCCTGACAAAGCCCCTAGTAATAAGTATGCCAACCAGGAACTCTAATACAGAGCTGGCAACAGCCTCAAAACTAGCTCCAACCCAGTATGACTATAATTCTGGAGGTAATTCTGTCAGCCAGAGAAACAGATAGATTTACCTGTCAACCCAGCCTGGGCTTTTAAAAGCTCAAGCATATTCCTAGGAATCTAGAAGGTCAAATACTTGTGCAAGTCTGTGCATATGGACAGAGAAGACCTGAGAAAGCTACATTCCTTAATCTCTGGCGACCTTGGGTCTCTCCTTAAACAACAAGTAAAAGCCAAGGTAGAATTTTACACTGTTGGAGCACATAAGGAGTGTATCAATATATACAAATCTCTGTCAAATCATGTGCTGACCACTCATTAACCAGGCAAAGATTTCAATGGCCCACACAATAACAAATAAATAAGGACTAAATAAATAACAACAAAAACAAACACCGGGGAAGGCAGAGGATTGAATTGCTAGCATTACTACATAATATTTTTAACAATTTCCAGCATTTGATAATGACAAAAAGTATAAAACATGCATAGGAACAGGAAAGTATCATTCATACACAGGAAAAAAGCAAACAATAGAAACTGTCCCTGGGAACTCGTAGATTTGGGATTTATTTGAAAAAGTCTTTAAATTAGCTATTATCAACATATTTAAAGAACTAAGGAAAACTGTGTAGAGAGAATTAAAGTATAAAACAATGTCTCACCAAATAAAAATATCAATAAGCAGATCAAAATTATAAAAAAGAACTAAATAGAAACTGTCAACTTGAAAAGCACAGTAACTGAAATGAAAAATTCACTAGGGAGGTTTAACAAAACACTTGAGTTGTCAGAAAAACCAATCAGTGATTTTAAAAAAGAATAGCTAATTAAAATTTTCTAGTTTAAGTAACAAAGAAAATAATGATAAAGAAAAAATACGAACAGAACCTAAGAAACCTGTGGGACAAAATTAAGCATAACAACATATGCATAATGGGAGTCCCAAAAAAAGAAAAGGAGAATAAAGGCTGAAAACTTCCATGGTTTTCTCAACAAAACCAAATCCCTTGCACATGTGTAGAAAAGATAGTTTCTCATGTATTGGACCAAGAGCTGTCCACTGATATCCTAAAACTACCTGTACATAATACATAATGGTCTCAGGTTTTCTTCAGACTTACCTCTTCATTGATAATATATATAATAAGAAAACATTTGTATTTGAAGTTATGGCACAAATATCCATGCAGGGCATTTAATAGGAAATAGCTGTTACAAAGCTTCTTTGTCATCTCAGCAGATGTGGTACCACTCTCATTAAACTAGCTTTGCTGAATAAGATTGTTCCAAAGAGAAGAAGACATTATAAAAGCTAAGAAAACTCAAAGTGGTTGATTTGTGGAGGTCTATGTGATGATTGGCAATAGATGAGTCCTAAGTACAAGGAGGGCTGGTGTGCATGTCAGCTTTGAGGGTAGACAGAGAAAATAGGCATCTATATAAGTACAACCATTCTTATATTACTTTCATTCTTTGTTAAGAGGCTTAATATTCCATCCTTGGGAGATCCAGATAATAAAAATTGATCCATTACTCTCTTTGTCCTTGCTTGGGAAGCTTTCTTGGGTTGAGTTTGCCCACCCTTCCCCAACCACCACACAAATAGCTCCTAGTTCACTAAGTATAATACTATATATAGCACTTATCAGGATACACTAAACATATTTCATGTGTTTGTCTTTCCTATTAGATACTGAAATTTTTATTCATCTCTGTATCCCAAGGGCCTGACACAGAACAGGAATATAGAAGCTACATAACAAATATTTAATTTATAAGTTAATGAATGAATGCATGAAATACAACCGCTTTAGCCCAGTAAGAAGGTGGTAGAAGGAGATTCCTACCCTATTAATTTAAAAGAGGTCAATTTTAGTATTAATCTGGCAGGAAAACAGTTATATATATAATCTGTATTGACTAAATACAGATATATTCTCCTTTGCTATCTATGTATATTAAATTTAAAAAATATAGATAATTATAGATAACATAGCTCAAAGATTAATAGTGCTAAAACATGCCATATGTTCAATATATATCTGGTAGTTAACTGGCAATGTAAGTTTAAGGCAGAAATAACTAGTATATTTGCTTTTAATAACCTGGATTTTTTTTAATGATTGAATCATACCTTGTCATTCCTTTCACTGTTCATCTAAACAACAGTGAAGTTGCTCAAACACACTAAGCAGACTACAACTCATTTTATAACTATGTTGACACAACCAAAATGCGTACTTTTTGTTTTTAAAAGGGGGTTGAAGAGAAGGTTTGTAGGAAGGCAAAACATAAAGGCTGAAACTTAGGGAACAATAAACTTGCATCCATACTGAATTGTTTAAAAAATTTTTTTAAAAAGTTACATAGGGAAGAATTTTAAATCTCTCAAAAAAGATTTAAAAGACCATGTGACTTGAAGAGAAACAATATCATTTAATCTTAGACACAAGTCTTCTCAATAAGTTTAGACTCTTATAAATGTTGCTACTTAGTTAACCTTGGACAATTATCCATTGCAAAATCTATACCTTTAAAGCATAAATATACTTATTCCAGAGGAAAATAATGAAATAAAATTCCTCTTACCTCATATACGTTGAATTGTGATTGCCCCCTAGAAAGTTCCCTATAGCTTGTTGTAAATTCTCCAATGAAATCATGACTAAAATAAAGGAAAAAATATATATAGTATTAGTTTTCATACATTTGCCAATTATATTTCAAGGCTTTTAGAACTATACAGTTTATAAAAAATGCTTGATATTGTTATAAATGCAACATATTTTAAGAGATTGATATATAATGTCATTGTTCTTTAACCCATAATTATGTATATTTAAAATTATATTTTAATATTCAAATATTTAATTTAACCCACCAATATTAATATTTCAAATAAGTATATTAGTTTTAACAACTCATATCTCCAAAATAGTTTATCTTCTATGCTATCCAACTGATTATTTATTAGGATAAAAGTTTAAGACATTCAAAAATTTATTATTAACCATATGAATAATCACCACCAAACTTTCCTATAATCAGGGTATAATTGGACATTATTTTTAAAAGTATTCCATGTTAAGATGGATAACAGTCACTAAGCCTTATTTTCTTTTTTTTAATTAATTTACTTTATTTTTCAATTGCAGTTAACATTCAATATTACTTTATATTAGTTTCAGGTATACAACATAGTGGTTATACATTTAAATAATTTACAAAGTGATCCTCTCAATTAGTCTAGTACCCACCTGGCACCACATGTAGTTGTTATGATATTATTCACTAATTCCCTCTGCTGTACTTCACATTCTCATGACTATTTTGTAACTACAATTTATATTTCTTAATCTCTTTGCTTTTTTCTGGTATTCATCAGTTTGTTCTCTGTATTTACAAGTCTGTTCCTGTTTTGTTTGTTCATTTATTTTGTTCTTCAGATTCCATATAAGTGATATCACTTGGCATTTGTCTTTCTCTGTCTGAATTATTTCACTTAGCGTAATACCCTCTAGATCTATTCATGTTGTCACAAATAGTAATTATAACTTAAAAGTACATGGCGAATACCAACATTGTTATTCTGAATTTCTTCAACTTTTTAAAGCAATTGTCACTGCCTACTTAAAAAACAGGACTTCTACAGATATAGATACCTTCTTAGTTTAGGTGGGGATGGATAAGCAGCAAGTGAACATGTGTTAAACTCTCACTATAAAATGCTTATCAGTGCAATTACTAAGTCTGACTTATTCAACTGTAAAACATGTCACGCATTCAGCAGTTTAGAGGGGACTTGTATTCCACCACTCTGTTCTAACTTATTGATCAACACGAGGTTGAACATACACTGATGAGAAATAAGGCCACAATGATGGTACTCCATGCAATGGGGAAATGTGTAAGAGAAAGATAAAGACTATAGAAGCTAAAGTAGTATAACAAACATAAGACATGTTGCTGCTGTTTTTATTCTAGAATTTAAGATTGGTCCTTTTGCTTTGCAAATGCAAGGTGTTCATTGCCATAAAAATCAGCATTTCCCCAGACCCCCCAGGCAAGTTCAATACCTTCCATAGATCTGATGACCAGTGATAAGCCACATCGAAGTTAAGCCTAGCCAATCAAAATATTGATTTCTAAAGATGGAATTTGGAAGAAAAAACTAGCTGTCATTTCATTTTATTAGAGCTTTTGCAATAAGAAGTGCTTGTTAAAAAAAAATTAGAGCTCATTTAGATATCCAGCCTCCCAGTTCTCTGTTATCTCAAAGATCTTGTACACACATATTTTCAGAAATAAATCTAAACATATGAAAATGGTGAAAGAAAAAGATAATTGAAGACTGTGATTAATACATTTGTATTTATGAGCCCAAACACCTAGCACTCATTTTTTCAAGTTACACAAGGAAAATTATAGAACAGGACTCTAGTGCTACAGATTTCTTATAAATAATTCTCCTTGACCTTCAGAAGTGCAAGCTAATACTTATGATATCATTCACTGCAGATTCTAAGAACTCTTGAGTTATGGACAGTCTGTTTACAATCCTCCTCCATTGCAATGTATATGTCTGATATCTTCAGTAGTGATCACTGAGATAAAGATTCTATTATGGCACTTCAAACATAATGCTTTGAAATTGTTGAGTATGGACAGGCCTTATATAACCAGAGCTTACCACACTAGTGGTGAGAATCTAATATAGAGGCCTTAAAAATAGATAATTCAAGATCTTATGGCAGTTTTATGTCTGTGCAAATCCTACCCTCATTTGGTTAACTATTTAAATTCAACATTCAGCTCTTATTGTTAACATTGAATTCTTGCCACTCAACACTATTCAAAAACTTGGTAGAGGTGAGCAATAGTTACTATTCTCAAGTAAATGCAATTACTCAATCAAGTCTCAAGAATGCATCCACCTGGATAAAGACAATCCAACAGAGTGAAATATCTGGACCTAACTGCAAATGGTCAGGTTACCAAACTGCACATTGACTTGCCCCTGTTGAAGTCACTGTAGAACTTTCTAAGAAGCAGTTCTTTGATGTTTTGTTCCATTTCATTCTTGTTAAATTTGTTACTCTACAGATGGAGTGATGATCAATGCGGTACACTTTTCTTTGGTTTCAGTGCTGGAAATCCATGGTTCTTATTTGTTCCATATTTGAAAGGACCCTGCTTGTCATGAAATGGAGATTTTCCCCTATGAGTAATTGTTAAGAGGGTTTACAGCCACATTTGTGGCCCATTTTCTAATAGGATATGTCTTCATGATACATTGTCCTCTGAAGACTTTTTGAATAGCTCATTATTTTCCCTTTGCTTCAATTTCCTTACACAGTTGAGTTTGCCATGTCTTATTACACACTTTCCATAAGTTGCCTTGGATTCTTTTAAGAATAAATAAATGAAAAACTGAATAAAATACTTGCTCCCCTCACCCCGTTCTAAATCTTGTTCAAGGTGGTTATTTTGAATGAAACACTTAATCTGCGTATCATACAAGTGCAATGCTATTCTTGTGTTGTAGAGAAGAAAATGCATTGAGTCACAGATTGCATTTCAGCCTCCAAGACAACATTTTGGTGGGATTAATTAAAAAAAAATCATTATATCTCTGCAGAGAAATAGATGATCAAGAAGTGAATTTTTTAGAAGGTAATAAACACAAGGCAATAAGTGAAGATAGCAATAAAATTGCCAAGCCTAAATGTAAGGTGCTTTGTCTCCAGAATAAATTAGAAGAATTTGGGTGGACAAGCATGTAGGTTCTCAGGTCAATTTTATTACAGATCTTTTAGACTATTGGAAATTTTTATAGCTACCTTTGTAACCTGTCCTACTTCAAAAACTGTATATTAAATTATACGTAAGTACTTTAAAAAGTATTAAGCATGGCTTGCTCTGATTTATTCTTATAATTTTCTTTTTCTTTATCATCAATTATTCTTAGATTTTACTAATACTAAAAGGAGAACAATTTAATTTGTTTTAATATTAATATTTGTTCAATAGTATAATATTGAAATAATTTTCATTATACAGAGAAATATGAAAAGACTTTCAAAATAAATCATAACAATTTCCTTATGATTCAATAATACTGTTTTGCTATTTCCTGTTAATTTAATTATAACTAAAATAATTATTCTATAAGTCTCAAGCTCTCTGACTGCATTTACAAAATACAGTTTACTCCAGGGTTATTTATCTGATTTGTGCCTGTTTATATCACTAAATTTTTCCCAGACTTATTTTTATAATATATATGTATTATAAATATATATGTATATATATATATATATATATATATACATATATTACTAAAAATCTGAGGAAATAAAAGATATTTAAAGCAAACTGATTAGTACAATAGCTAGCAGTTTGGCTCTAAAAAGCCTTGTTTGAGCATTCGCAGTATTGAATTATTTAAGTTGCTAAATATGGCTATACTAATAAAATATAAAGTCCCTTGGAGGTGAAAAATAAAAATTAAAATTAAAAAAAAATTAAAAGCCTTGTTTAACAATTCATTTTTTTAAAATGAATTGTTAAAATCTATATAGTACAATCACTTCTATACTCTATAAATAGTGGGAAAAAATGGATATTATGTGTTTCACATTTACAGCTGAAACCTCTAGGGCAGTCTTATTTAACAAATGTGTCCATCTTCCCCTACCTTTGGAATCTTCTTCTTCACCACTTACTTTTTATTCTACAACTTAACTATTATGTCCTCTAGGAAGATTTTCTTGCTTCATGCCCTTCCTCTTTGATCTCAAATAAACCCAGTATCTCTCTATAATTACACTTCCTATATTGTATTATACCTGTCGTTTATGTATCTCCCTTCTGAAACTTTATCATACTTGAAGTTAAGAAAGGTGATAATTCATCTCAGTATTCCTAACATATACTTCACTGCCTGGTACACAATAGGAACTTTTGAATGTTGCAACTATACTCAAGTTAACATCACAGTCATGCAGTGATCTTTCCTTGCCAGTAACATTAACAAATTTGCCTCACATCAATTACATTCAGTCGAAAAGAATGGCATAAGAGCCAGTCATATTAACTATTGCTACTCCATCTCCTTAAGAAAACTCTGTGAGTAATGCAGACAAGGGTTATTTTTCCACAGAAATGCACCCACAGAAGCACACCAAAGACGTAGAAAAAAAAGAGGCAGAGAATACAGCCTTTGGATGGCATTTAAGATCTTTCTAAAGGCCATGTCTTGGGCACAATGGATGATGCTTATTTTCTTGACTGTCATTAAACTAGTTTTACACATAATGTGTACAAGTGGCAACTACTACTGATCATCTCATCCCTTTCTCTATCACCACAGGGCCTTGAGTGAGCCCGTCAACTGCAGAGTCTTATGTCTACCTAAAAATTAGAGGCAATGCCTGTTCACTGTTTAAATATTAACCCAGATTTCATTTTTGTGTGTGTGAAAAGCATTTAACTCCTTAAAAAAAGAAAAAAAAATGCATTTTTTCTAATGATTAAGAATATGACTCCAAACAGCTATGTGTGTAGTTTTAAAGACACTTTAACAAAACATGTAAAGATATAATGGGTTTATGAATTGACACATGTTGTCTTGTGATATTTGGGAGTTACATATATACCTGTGGCTTATACTGCTCTGGAGCAAGAAGGTTTAATTCATTAGGTATACCTCTCCTTTGGAGCACACCACAGTATGACCTGTTTCAGGTGTGCATTGAAGGATATCTGAAATGAGAACTGGCAAACAAATTCTCTGATGAGAATGTTGAAAAGATTTCAGCACAAAAACTAGCATGATCTTTCCTATGGGAACAATAAGCTCAGATAGTGTCTCCTCCATTTGTATTTCAACAGTGTAATTTCCCATGTTTCTTCTATCTTGTCTAACCTGCTCCAGTTCTAGCAAAAATAGCAAGATTTTTGAAAATAGCAAGAGACTGAGCAATCACAAAATGATAGATGGTTTTAATTAGGGTTACCTTTATTCAAGGTTGCAGACATTTTTACTTTTTAAATCTGTATTTGTAGAGATAGAAGCACTGTTTTTTTCCAGAGGTAACTGAAACAAACCACGAATTCTACAATTACTGCAAAATGTACCATGGGATTTGTAATTTCCCCATGATTGCTAAAGAAATGTCTTCAGAAGTCCAGATAATAATTAACAACATATTACCTGTCCCTGACTTTGTTAATTTTCTTTGCTTTTCTTCCAGTCAAAGCCTTTGACTTTGACACTTTTTGGCATCCAAGAATTTTTTGAAACGAGACAACAAGAGCCTTTGCTGATTCTTACAAGATGTTCTACTTTAAAATTTCAACAAATTCATTTTTTTCCCTTGTAACTTCCTCAAATCGAAAAAAATGACCTTTATATATTCCTAGATTATAATTTGGTCTATATCTAAATTTGTAGAAATAGCATGATTCTTAATTTATTGCTCCAGTAAACAGACTATAAATGCATTCTGACAAAAGTAATTTTTTCTTCATTAAGTTCTGGTTTTTACTTTACTAGTAGAAAGTATTATATTTAATATCTTTAATATTAACAATTCAGCAGGAGAAATAGGCTAATATTACATTGTTATCCACACCTGCTCTTTGATCCATATCTAATACAGATGGAATTTTTAAAAGATATAAATACTATATATATAGACACACACATATATATAAAGCCCTATTGTTTTGGGAGTATAAATATATATAAAATTTTATATAATATTATATCTATAAAATCATTTATTTTAATATGTATTTCACCTATTATCATTCAAAATTTTAACTTTATTTTCACTTAATTATTGTATCTACACAAAGACATACAAATCATATATTCTAAAATAAAGACAATACTTTAATTTAGTTTACATGATATAGCAAATAGCATATAGCATAGCAAAGGAAATGTACTGTATAATGATTTATCACATTTAAGCCAAAATTTAAAAAACTGGGTATAGACATATTTTTGAAGTATATTTGGGATGTTAGATTATTAAAATTGCATATGTATCTATTGGAAATAATGTAAATTTTAACTAAAAATAAAGTTTAACTTTGTAAATAATCTTTATTCTTTTCTATTGCTTCTGATAAGCTTAATATACCAAATATTGTCAAGCAAAAACTCTTCATTCAAATTAAATTTTGCCTGATCAAATAAAAAGTATTCCTATTTAAGGTAAAAAAATTCTTAATATAAAATAACTTTTTCCTAGCTATAGTTTTACAAATGCAATTTAACTCATTGAAAGGTAGGATGGAGTTTTTTTAGCTAGCCAAGATCTTTAGATATTTTTCTAGGATTATATGTTAGAAAGTAAACTGATATTATGGAGTTAAAATCTTCAATTTTATGTATTTTTAAATATTTATGTCATCCATGTCACTTTTTTCCTGTGATTCCAAAGTGACTGAATTCTAGTTTTTAGTTTAAAGATTAATCTCTAGAAAGGAGGGTCTGTAGGATTCAGTATATTGTTTCTGAAATTTTAAATTTCAGTCAGTGAATGTTATATTTTGCATAATAATAAGAATTAATAATAATTAGTATTATTATAATAAGTGAAACAACAGAAAAAAATCAAGCAATATTCACAAAAAATAATGATAAATTCAATGTTGGCCAAAGGATCAAAGTTTAAAAAAAAAAAGAAATATTAAATCTCTATTTTTATACCTTTTTTGTTCTTTCTGTGTCATTAGTCTACGGCCAAATGAATGCAATTCAAAATAATTACTTCCTTTCCAACATATTAATTTGGTATCTTTAGTCAAGAATTTTTAAAAAACATACTTCAGCCATAAGAAGATAAATTCAATTCACAGTTTTAAAAAACATTATTTTAGCTATGTATCACATGCTTTTATACATTTTTCATTTACATACTCATTGGTATATTTTCAGCTAATGTTCCGTATAGATTATTGTATTAGTATATTTATTTTTACCTTTTTCACTCAAAGTTGCCTGAGTTCATAGATAAATGTATCTACTCATCTATCTAGATTTGCTATCATATTGCTAGCTTTGTTCATTCTCCAGAAGCCCTCACTACCACTAATACATCATTAAGAAATAATATCATCTTAATTTGTCTTCCCTTTTCACAATTATTAAGCCTGGAACATAGGGATCTTTATTCCTTCTCAAATCAAGTTTCATTCTTTGACAAGAAAGTGCAAGGAAAATCTAACACCTAACTCTCTCTCTCTCTCTCTCTCTCTCTCTCACACACACACACACACACACACACACACACACACACACACACAACACAACACCTAACCCCCAGCCTGAAGTAGTAAAAGTTGGCAAATTGCACAGTACAGTCCACTGCTACCCAAGTTTAAGGTTTTTTTCAATGGCAAACAATCCCTTCTTTGCCTCTGGGGTATCCTCTCCTCTCTGTGTGTCAGGACACCAGTTACCATAGTCATGCCAGAGTTGCCAACAGACATCATAAGGGTTCTAGCTTCCTTGCCACCTTGCTTGAGGAGCCGGCTACCAGTTTACATTCTCTCAGGTCACCGTTCTCTATACTGTCCATTATCTTCCTGACAGACTGTGGTACTTCAAAAAGGGCAACAGGGATTAACTGCAAAGGGTAAATCACAAAGAGGAGGAGAATAAAGTAAATTTGCTATTGAAATTCTTTCAAACCTATGGGGAGAAGAATGCATTTTGGAGAGCTTTCTTTGATCAATGATTGTCAAGGTTTTAGATTTAATAGACTTATGATTCAAAAAAAAAAGAGAGAAAAAAAAGGGATGTCTATGCAGTACAAAGTTATGTGAATTATTGCTGTTGTAATTTTTAATTAATATGTATAGATAGATAATTTCACTCTCAAAAAGTCATCCTAGCTCTTGTCTAATTTGCATAGAATATTTATCTCAAAAAAAATAATTTACAAAATTTAATCATATTTTGTGTTTGTAGACAAGGCATTTTTACTAAAATAGATACATGCTTAAATTTTAAAAATGGTCATTCCACTTCAGTAAATCTTCACGATTAGAACTGACAGAGTTTACCATAATCCTTGACCTAGATCTCATTTAGCAGTTCAGAACTTTCAGAATTAAAAGAATTTCAGCCACTGGAAGTTGTGTGCTTATTTTTATATTAATATAAAAGTAATAACTACTTATCATCATTCAGGGTTTATAAGATTTGCTTTTAATTCCTATTAGCATTACTATTTTTATTTCTCAAAATGAAAACTATTTTCTAAGACTACTTATGGAAAAACAAACCTTTTAGGTATTCTGAGAGGATTTATTCATTCTTCATGTGTTTTTGATGGGTGCTACTTTTATGATTATGATTTTAATGTAAATATCTTCAAAGTATGAAAATATAAAAACAGGATAGTGTACCTCATAAAAGTTTTTGTTATTGTTGTTGTTAGAAGCTTGAATGAATTAGTATATTCTTTAACCAAATGAGGCTCTAGGAAACTATGAAAAAAATCTTCAGAATTACTAAATTTCCACTAGATAAAAATCTAAAACATTAATGGAAGAATTAAGAATACTGAGTGAGACAGTGTCCAGGACGCTTAGATGACTTAATATCTATTTGTAGAAGCTCTTCTTTTAAAATAATAATAAACACAGTAGGAAAATCATCCTTGAACACATTATAAAAATTGTGAATTTTTTTAGTGAAATTGAAATATCCATGCAACCCCCCAAAAATAATGTCTGTCTTGGTTCCACATTTGGGTTCTACTGACTTTGGGTAAGTCATTAGGCTTTCTAGTAAAATGTTTTCACCCCTCAAAACCATAAAATATATTTTCTATTCACTTCAAAAACAATTGAGTTGATTAACTTGAGTTGTTCTGAACAACTCTCTAGATTTTTGTTGGCAAGGATATAAAGCAACTTATTACCAGTATACTATTAGTAATAAGCCATGGGCAATGCATTCCTCCTATTCTCATTCAAAAGTGGAAACTTGGTTGCCCTTGAACAAAAAGCCTGCCTCTTAATAGATTACCTATGCTACTATAGAATGTTGGGTTCTAAGAGCTATATATTTTAATACTAAATTATGTCCACAGATAAAATTGAAAACTACGATTTTTCAGATAATGTGAATTATTTTTCTATGCTAAGGAATTAACCCTAATTCAGCATGGTGGCACTGGAGATACAAAATGATTTATTTTGGTAAGATGAACTTATAACCATCTTTTCTGGAACACATTTATAAAACCTCATCTCCACCTCTTTGCCCTCATTTCAGAACTTGTTAGAATATTTTGTTCTATTCTCAATAGTCCTTCCCTATATGTTCCCTTCTATCTATGAGTATGTAAATTCTATGACTCTATAAATTCTCTCTCTTCCAATTCTATGATTAAGGTTTTCTTTAGTTCCAATTTTTCTCTTTTCTTAAGCTGTATTGTAAAAATTACATTCTATTGCTTTTTTGCTCCTTACTATTTTTGCTCCTTACTATTCTTCCAGTATTTTTTTATTAAAAAAAAATATATTCCCATTATAGTCTTGTACATATTACGACACTATTGCAAAAGCTCATTTTAACCTAGAAATAAATATCTTTTCATAATATATTTTAACCCAGTGGAAACTGAAATAATTTAAAATTAACTTTAGTGAAATCATTATTCATTCTAGTTACAATAATGGCATCATTTCATTGCTCATTTCTTACAGATGGAAAAGATGGTAGTTGACTGCATATGGTGGAGGAGAGTAAGGTGAGGTCAATATGATTATAATTTTTCAAGTCTGCAAGTTTGGGACTATGGAAATGCCCAGATATTAATATTCAAGGAGTGTAAATCAGTAGAGTAAAAGTAAACGTAAAAACACAAATACATTTGTCTACTCACACATTAATAATTAGCCACTTTTCAGAGTCCGTTATGCGCTTTCCTAATATTGCAGCTTCCAAGGACCTTCCCTTGTACTGTCCAGGCCACCCCATTATCCAGCAATTAAAAGGTTAACCCTAGCAAAGGAAAGGGCTTCCAGGTCCCTATTCCTATTGTACAGCTTTCATCTGTTGTGATGGTTGATAACATTTTGAATAACACCCCTGGAAGTCTTATAGTGGAATAAAACCTACAATAGGAAACACAGATTTAGTGATAAAGTTGATGATTAATTCAAAATTGGATATAATTAAATAGACTCACCCTCCTTATAAATAAAATCTTAACTCTAAAAGTTACATCCATCCCTAAAAATTCTAATTTTACCTTATACCAAAATTAGAAATTAATTTATACTCCATATTTGACTGATGACATTATAATGGAGGCAAATTAATTATAGTAAGGTAGTAAAAAATCAAAATTTACACTATAAATGCATTTGTTGATTTGAATTTGATAATTCTGCTATTGAAGTAGTGAAAGTCATTGGTATTTGACAACAGAATAAAGCAGAAAAAATCTGTATGACAAGATGATCACAAATATATAATATAAATCTAAGATGTCTGCAAATAGTTAAAAAAGAGAGTAAGAGACTGAGAAAATGACAGGTGAACTAATTACTCACTGCCTGAAATTTCACTAGGGAAATAAAAGCTCCAAAATTATTCAAGATTATTTCAAGTAAAGGTATAAATGATGAGATAATTTCAAGTAAAGGTATAAATGATGAGATATAAAAACATTGATAGAGGATTGACTCTTCCTTGGAAAGATGACAAAGTTATTTCAAATACTCTCTTCTATAACACTAAAATAACAAAGCAAGAAGCTACTATATTAAAGGCATTGTAATCTATTCTGTGAAGAATAAAACAAACACAGTCCTTAACCTCAGGGAGTTTACAATTTAATGTGAAAAATAAAGCAGAAACAAATAATTTCAACAGAAATCATAATGTGTTAGATATGCTAATAAACATTCCTAAATAGTGAACACAATACACAGGAGAAAATAATTAAGTGGATTTAGATGTACAAAAAAAGTTTTCAGACAACTGACAACATTTAAATTGGGTCTGAACAGAAAACCAATGGGCAAAAATAAACATAGAAAAGCTTTCAAAGTATTTAGGGCACCTAAGCAAGAATATCCAGAGAGGAGCACTGGGCAAACTAAAATTGCATAGTTGAAGTTGGCTAGAATATAATTCCCCAAAATCTATACCACAAATATCTTTTAGGAAAGGGCCAATGTAAAATGTTCATGCAATTTTCTTTAAAATGTTATTGAAAATGAGGGAAAAAAGCTTTTTTTTTTCTTGAAATAAAGGTCTGAGAGAATCCAAAATAACTCCAGGCAAGCAGAAAAATATATAAAAAAATACTAAGGAAAATTAAAATACTGTTATATAAAATTTGGAGTTTTTTGTTAGTCACATCATTTGGCAATCTATTTAGTGCATTATAAATGCTTGATGACAATTTCTTTCTTAATAGATTAACAGAATTTCTATTGGATCATTAATAAATAAAAACATACAAAAGTATAAAACTGATTACTACTTTAGGTTATCAGATATATACATAATTTAATCAGTCCTTCACAGGGACAAGAATGATAGATTGAAGAGAAAAAGGGGACCAAAAAACTCATAAGCTACATGTGAGAAAAATCAATACCTAAAACCTTAATAGCTGGAAGAAAAAATAGTATATCAGTGACATGTAGATTGTGAAACTCCATTTGTCAACATTTATTAAGTCTCAAAGAGGTGATAATTAGTGGAACAAGGAAAGAAGCTAAATCTATCTATTGAATACACTTTTAGGACATTCAGAGTTAATGGCAAACAGACAGAGAGGCTATTGGTAGGGAAAGACTGAGTAAATGAGGAAATTTAAAATAAATGAGAAAAATATAAAAGATTTACACAAGTTCCTCCTAAATGAGTTATACTATCTTATACAACTCATACGTTCCTGAGTGAAGCCCTGGATCAAGAATCACATTTCATACCATAATGGTGCATAATCACAAAAACAGAACATCAAATACATTTATCAACTATTATCTTCAAAGTTAACGTACCAGAAAATGATAGCATACATACAGCATTTCACAGAGAAATGAAGCTTGCACTTGCAAAGTATCACTATTTAAAATGACTATATTTAATAAAATGCAGAATGGTAATAATTAAGTTTTTACTCTCCCTGTTCAGCGGACGTCACAAGTTGGAATTTTTATGATTGACAGTTCATTGGTTGAACCTTTTCATCAAATCATCATTATCTGTGAGAGAGCGATCTACGTGGTGGCCAATTTACAATCAGTCCCATAGCCTAATAGCATTAAAGCCACACAGTCTAATGCAGAGCTGTTCCATTAATGTTTCCTGAATTTTAAATTAAGCTACAAAGTCAGCTGAACCAACTTCAAGCAATTGAAGCTTTTCAAGGATATCACCCCTGATTGCTTTGTAACCCAGACCAATTTCTCGGGATTTCAGCTTTTCAATTGTTAAGATGAGGTCTAAATATTCTTTCTCTATATCTGTTGAAGAATGGTGTGATTTATGAGAAAGATTTAAGTAAAGTATTTAAACTATAGTACATTGAGTACATTTAAACTGATTATTCATACCAAGGTCAAGCGATGTCTCTGCACTGTCAGGCCAGTGTCAATGTGTTTAAACAAAAAAGGGCAAATGACTATTTCTTCTATTCTAGATGAACTCAAGGTACCTAATTTCATGTCCATGGTTACTCGCTCAAGATATTATAACCTTTTTGTATGCCTCATAGATGTACAAGATGTTTGCTACAGAAATAATTTCAAGTTGATGAACTGAATCAAACACACCATCAAAATTCTGACTCAAGTCCACACCACTTCCTGAAGTTTCTAATCTGCAGATATCTTTATTACCTCAATTATCTGAAGTACCCTCTCTGGTAAAACAAAATGTGACTCTAAGCAAGTAACATTGTCAAGCATTTTCCACTTGAATTTTTGACTGAAATAGTCTCTCTAGATTGAAAGATTATATTATTTCTTGGCTTCCTATGGTTAAATCTACACATAAAATAATACAGATGTCTAAACATTTAGTCCCACAATTGGTAGAGGGCGATTCTAACTTTTGTTACATGCATTAATTTCTCTGGTTTATTTTCACTTTTAATGTTGCCACTAGCAAATGTAAAATTACATATGACTCACCTAATATTTCTACTGGAAAATGTTGGTTCAGATTGTCAAAAAAAATCCACTGAGCAAATATTTTCTAATAAGAATGATATATGTACAGGATTTATGAAAAATATCAAAGATGACAGAAAAACAAACAAAGATAGAAAACAGTTCCTGCTGATAATTACATTGTATCATGACATATAAGTGTCATATATTTACTCTGACTTAAGGAAAGAACATCTTGATTGGGAAATTATATCAGATATACAAAATTGGATGTAAAAAGTATAATGACTCTATGTTATTATACCACATATAACCACAAGCTAGAATATAAACTTGTATAATAATTCATACAGTGACTATTATTCTTGCATTATAAAACTAATATCTGGATTTTTATAGCTTTTATACATCATTTTTATTGAAGACTAATATGCTTTTCATATTTCATATATATTATTTAGTTGAAAAGGTTTTCAAGAATTATTTAATCGTGATATTAATTTTGCTTTTTATATGTCATCCATTAACTGATCATTTTGCTAACATTGAAAAAGGTTGCTTTAATGTACATGAATTATATAAAATTACACACTAAAATTTTTCATATAAAATACAGAACTATATTTTGAATTAAAGAGCATTTTTTAACATTAAAATGTTATTAGACTCATAAAATTATAATACTTTCCTCTAATTACTCTACTAATCATAATTTACATCCAAGATGTGTTGAAGGTTCTCCCTAACAATTTTTTCTTTTCAATTAGACCCCCTTTATTATCAGTTGGTCTTGAACTCCTCAGGCTTCTTTGCAATTTGCTGTTAATGATTGTATGTTAAAGTGAAAGTTAAAAATTAATCAACATCGTATCCAACACTGCAATCTTTTCCCCAAATATTTGAAGATCCAATGACAACACAAGCTTACAAAATCTCCTACCTAAATGTTTCTTTTTCTTTTTAAATTTATGTCTCAAAAAGTAAATCATTTTATTTTGTTAAATTTTCTATTAAAGTTGACACTCAGTATTATTTTATATTAATTTCAGGTGTATAGCACAGTGGTTAGACATTTAAATAATGAGATGATCCCCCAGTAAATCTAGTACTCACTTCGCACCATACATAGTTATTACAATACCATTGACTATATTCCCTACGTTGTACTTTACATATCCCTGGACTATTTTGTAACTATTAATTTACTTCTTCCATCCTATACTTTTCTCACCCAGCCCCCCACTTCCTCTTCTAGCTAGCAACCATCATTTTGTTCTCTTCATCTATGAATCTGTTTCTGTTTTGTTTGTTTGTTTATATTATTCTTCAGATTCCATATACAAGTGAAATCATATGGTAATTGCCTTTTTCTGTCTGTCTTACTTCACTTAGCATAATACCTCTTATGTCCATGAATGTTGTCATAAATGGTAAAATTTCATTTTTTTTTATGGCTCAGTAACATTCTAGTGTGTGTGTGTGTGTGTGTGTGTGTGTGTGTGTGTGTGTGTGTGTATTCATCTACTGATGGGCACTTAGGTTGCTTCTACATCTTAGCTACTATAAATAATGCTGCAATGAACACAGGGGTGCATATATCTTTTTGAATTAGTGTTTGGGATTTTGGGGGGTAAATACCCAGAAGTAGAACGGTTGGGTTATAGGTAGTTCTATTCTTAATTTTTTGAGGAACCTTCATTCTGTTTTCCATAGTGGCTGCACCAATTTGCAATCCCACCAACAATGCACAGGGGTTTCCCTGTCTCCACATCCTTACCAACATTCGTTTATAAATCATGATTTTTTTTATTGAAAAAAGTGTCCCCAATCTAAAGAACCAAATTCTTCATTACATTACTTTTAACTACTTTTCATTAATGCTCATTCTCAATTAAAATTTATATAACATATCATAAAAAATGTGTATGATATACCACATATTTATATCTGGGTATACGATATAAGGCACAAAGTCTTACTTTACTTAGATTGGCATTATTTCGTTTCTATTTAGTTTGAGGAGCAAAACTCATTTTCTCAGCAAAAAAAGTTTAATGAAGCAATGAGACATTAGTCTCTGTGGAAAACATAAGGTTTTCTAATGAGATTTGTCCAGAATGCATGTAGAATTCGTGTCAAGAAAATGTAATAAATAATTAATTACATAAATAATCTGGAAGAAATGTAAAAATCAGTGATATAGCATAGATGTCTCTAAGAGTAAATGTTAAATGATGTTTAGGTCACACTAGCACAATCTTGTTTGGGATATAACTTAAAGATTGAAATCACTGAGTCTTATGTAACTATTTGGTGGCTGCTGAAGTGTGGGGTAAGCTCTACCTCTCTCTCCATCCTCCCTTATCACTCTTTGAAAAGGAGAAAATACTAATTGGACCATGTGTGTGAATGTTATGTTTGCATGTGGCTCTCCGATTAAGCATTTTCCTACCCATGCAGCAAAAGGGATTAGGGGAGGTACCCCTCAGGACAGGACAGCCTTTTTGTCCAAACTTGTTCCTATATTAACAGGAGTGCTCAGGTATTCCTACCCTTTGGGCTTGTTCCTGTATAAACACGAGTGCACAGGTATTCAGACCCTTTAGGCTTGGCTGCTGGCTTGTATATAATGTGGAAAGAAAAGCCTTGCTTAGAACTTGGGCTTTTAACCTTATCTTTAAACTCCATTTACCAGTGAGCTCTGGGTTGGAGTTTAGGGCATTCAGCCAAATAAAATTAAATGCCCTTTGCTTTCTCATTTGTTATTCTTCTTTGACCTCTGTATCTTCAGTCCCTTTAAAAATCACCTGGAGAGGCAGTTATCTAGGCCAAGACAAGATTTGAGCATTTCTGAGAACTCTTGGCTTAACATCATTTAAAAACACCTCAATGTCAATCCTATATAAATAGTAGAAACAGTGGGAAAATACTTAAGAAGATAAAAAGTAGTATGTTCTCGCTCTTTTGGCCTCTAACATCTGCTGTGACAGAAAGAGACAATGATTGCAGAGCTCTGAACAACTATTTGCATTAGCAATCACCAGATGTAATTCTGGAATTTTATTTTGTTGTTGTTTGTGAGGTATATGTCTTCTTGATGGGAAAAGATGGGACTCAGGTGTGTTCCCATGAAGGATATAGAATAAAAAGTTCATAGGAATCTTCAGAGAAATTGTGAGACATAGAAATTTGAGATTCACTATTCTACAGCTATAAAACTAGACATCTCTAAATTTGACAGAATGAGTAATCACCAGATCCAAATTGAAAATCTTTATATGTTATTGAAATAAAAAAGACCTCTATTTTAATTTCAGAGTTGAAGAAAATAGACTCATTCTTAAAATCTCATGTAAACACTTCAGTGATATTTGGAAAAACTGCACAAAATATGCAATCTGAAAATTAAAATTAAAAAAAATATGGTCATTTCATTGTATTTGTTTTTTAAAGTATATTATTTCAAGAACACGAACCAAAGAAAAGACAATGCCTTACCTCCCATCCCGATCCCAGTCATATACCTCTATTTTGATTGTTCTGTCCATGGGAAAAACATACAGAGTAAAGTTATTTAATAAGACCAAAATAATACATGATTAGGAATTTAAAAGTAAGTTGACTTTTTTAGATAAAGTAGTATATGATTGAAAGTAATCTGAAGTTGATTTTGCTAATTTTATTGCTATAATTCAATTTATATCTTAAAGTAAGTTTCTAAAATCTGGAGGGATTCTCTAAAAGGAGCAGGAAAAGTATATGGAAGAAACAAGTATTTCTGTTTCTTTGAACAGAAATCCTCAACAGGGAGGCATTTAGCTATTTCTCGCCTCCTCAAAACCATTGTCTTAGAGCAGAATTTCTCATCCCAGTATCAGAATCACATGCAGGGCTTTTCAGAACATGGATTGTTGGACCACATGCCCAAAGTTCCTCTTTCAGTAGGCCTGGGCTGGGGCCTGAGAACTTGAATTTCTACAAGGTTAACCAGGTGATACTAAACCACATCACTAGAACCACTTTCTTAGAGAAAAAATAAGTTCATTTAAATAAAGTTATAATCCTATTAAATGCATAAAATGACAGTCAAGTGGAATGATACACTTTTAAATAAACGTAATGACATTTTGGTAACCAATAGTCCCTTCTATGATATTAGTTTATAGAATAAATTTCCAATTTTCTAACATTCAAGTATCAAGATAAATACAGTAAAAAGATTGAGTTTTACTTTCTTTTTATTTGCTTTTTTGGGGGGTGAGTAGGGGTATTTATATTATAACATAATAAACTTACATAAGGAAAAAAATTTAATATTAAGAAATGTTCAGGTACATTATGGGAAGATCTTCAGTGCCACCTCACCCACCTATTTGTAAAACACCAGAATCTCCCTGTTTTACATAAATAGAACTTTTATGATTCAGTAACCATGAGAACAGTGATGCTAAAAAGCAATTTCAAGAGTTTATCAGGGTTGACATTATGTCTAGTCATAGTTTCTTGGCTCATATATTTACTTATTCTAGCTTAAAAAGATAATATCAAATAAAAGACCAGAGGCCATAAAGATTCTGAAATAACTTTTTAATAATATGTTAAAACTTAAAATAATACTCTATATTTTTAGCACATTCCACATTTTTTGTTCTTGGAAAAACAGTTTTAATTTGCCAAATTATCCCTCTTCCCCAAATCACTGTGATTTTTTAAAAAAGTTCTTTAAAAATTCTAAATAAATCATCCATCCTTTTGTAAATACACATTTACATTAGTAAAAAGGTCATCTTAATTTTTTAAAAATTGAATTAGGATTATTGCATACAAAATCTAGTGAATAATCAAAGCTCTCAAAAAAATTTATTTTACCTGTCGTAATCGCCATTACATAATGCTCTGACTGAGATCTTGAATGCTTGCCATACAGGATTTAGAGTGTTTTTGACAACTTCTGTTCTATGACAAATTGTAAAACTGTAAAAAAAAAGTTTTTTTCAGTTATTTTTATAATTCAATTACAACATATTGTTTTAATAGTCATTCTCTTTCTTTTTGTGCAGAATAAATGTTGCCAGTTCCTCTGCTGCTGCTCTATCATTTAATAAGATTTGTGGTTTTAAAACCTTAAAGATTAGCTCATTATAATATAAAACAATAAGATTTTTAATTAAGTTTACTAAAAATGATATGCAAATTCAAGAATTCTAAAGTTATTTTGTAAACAATCTCTAAAAATAGTAATGACATATTAAGCAGTGAAAAATATCCATGGGTCACAAATATGAAGGTCATCCGTAACCTTGAGAAAAGCAGTTTTGTTGGGGTGTTCGGTACAAAAACCTAGTTGAAATGGGTTTAAGAAAGAGAAGAGAAATTGTGGCAGAGTTTGTAAACAATATTTTTAAGGAGTTTAGCTTTAAAGAGAAAAAGAAAAATTGCAGATAGCTCAAAGAGAAAAATTAGTCAGGTGAAAGGTTTGAGGTATTTTGTTGTTGTTGTTGTTGTTTGATTCTTTTTTCTTTTTTTTAAGAATAAAGAAATAATAATAAGGTTGTATGCTAAAAGAAAAGATCCAGAAGAGAGGAAACAATTTGTGAAGCATGAGAGAAAGGAGAGAAAGCCTGGAGCAATGTCCTCAAGGAGATAAAAGGAGATGGGATCCAGGGCATTGATGAAGGAGTTGGCCTTGGGAGAACAGTCAATCATTCTGCAGGAACATTCAAGAAGGTACAGTATCATAGTATAAAGTAGGTGCTATGATGAGATCATGAGGAAGTTCTCCAATTGCTTCCATTTTCTTATGACATAAGAAGTATGATCATCAGCAAAGAAGAAAGACAGACATGTTGAAGTTTCTGAGAGAGAGAGGAAAAATTGGATTAAGAAAAATGAGTAAGATATCACCTGGGGAGCCCCAAGGGCACATTTAAAATTAACATCATGAATTTATAATGAGACCACTCAGTATATGGTTCTTTTTTTTATCTAAACTGTTAGCTTATATATTTAAAGAATTCCTACAGGGAAAGAAGATAGCAATTTAAGAATAAACAATAAGGAGTAGAATCCATGAAGACTTAAACTCTGTTTTCTAATTCAAAGTCCGGTTGTGTTTCCACCAACCATTCCATCTCCAGACATCAGTCACGTCCTGGAAATGTTCTTGCCTAATTGAATTTATGCAGCAGTTCATAAGCTATAACATGTTTAAAATGATCTTAGTTAGAATAATAAATGAACCCAGCCCCTCAGCAAGATCTTAGTCATGCAGTATTCCAAATTCAGGGATCTCTCTAATTGCCAAGAACATGAGAATATTACAGAATTGCCATGTATTGCACCCAACCCCCATAAGAAAATATTCTCATTTTTAAAAGGCTTTGAGTCCATTTCCCTTCTCTCAGGCAAGAAAGGTTTGTTTCTATTAAGATATCAAATAGAAATATAATATAAAAAGATTCAAGTATTATGTCTTATTGCCATCTCTTTCCTGGTAGTATCCTTACCAACCTAAAAAACAAGTTACTTAATTGAAAGAGCTCTGTGGTCAAATGCTCTCATAGTTGACTTGCTTAAGCAATTTAGGGATCACTAAAGGCAAAGGCTATTAAAAGATAGAGAAGATTCAGAAAGGGTCGACATCTAAAGCAGAGGGAAGAAAAGCCAAGGGAATAAAAGAGAAAGGGAAAAAATGGAATCAAATGAGAGGGAGGGAGAGAGAGAAAGAGAGAGAGAGAGAGAGAGAGAGAGAGAGAGAGAGAGAGAGAGAGAGAGAGAGAAAGCAACTAACTAACTGACCATCTTCAAACTAATATGTTTAAAAGTCTAGTGACTTTTTGACCTCTTTGTTTATGGTTGAATCAAAACTTCTGCTATAGTCCTACTATCACCAGCTATAGTATCTAAATACTTTGACACTTGAAATGTCTCCTTTTAAGGCAGTGACTCATCTTCTTAGTGAGCTATTTACCAGCCAGGTAGTCATCTGTCTTCCATTTATCATTCTCACTAGTAATGCACTATAGGTAATATAGACAACAAAATCTCACTAGACATTCCAGTGCTAGTTTAACTAGTGAAATTCTGACAGGAGTCTGATGTAGCTCTTTCTAAATTCAGGAGTATTGTTATATAAATATAATGTATACGTATGGAGGCATTACAAATAGCATTATAAAAAATAAATTATATTAAATAATATGTATTAAAATATATTAAATGAACCATTTACCAGCTATTCAAAAGGAAAATTATTGCCTAATTATAAATACAGGTCAAGTTACCAAATAAATGTAAAAGCTAGAAAATAAAACTCTGCGGTTATCTATCATTAAGGTTTTTTATCAATGCTTCTGGTGGAAATTACTTTTTCTCTTTCCTATAAAATGAGCCTCAAACACACTAGGCAACAGGCAATTTTTGAAATAGCTCCATTCTCAAATAAATGCTAAAAATAAGGCTAAAATCATTGCAGTCAAAAATAGAGACATATATAAAAAGTGAGAAGTAAAATCATTTTTACTCATTTAAACAAAACAGATATATTAATACATTTGTATTAATGTATTAATATGTAGTATATTAAGTACTGTATATATATGGTTTCTCTATAATATACATATACATATATATGCTTGGATCTAGCTGGTGAACTAGTTTTGTTTATTAATATATGTAGAAATATTCTGAAATGAGATCCACCAAATTTTAGTAATATTATTTTTAAATGATTTGATATTTTTGTATTAGTTGTACTTATTTCTTAATATTTAGATTTCATTTCATGAATAAGTTAATATTATTCATACAAGTATAATAAATTTCTGCAATGTAACTCACACCAGTAGCATTAAATGTGTAACAGATTGAAATTCTATAATTGTACATATAATCTTTATGAATAAAGAAGGAAGAATAAAAATAGAAAATTCAGAAAACAAGTAGTTCAGATAGGAAGAGATGTAAGAACATTGTGATTCAAAAAATTTGAACTTATTCTCTATCTCTGAAATGAAATAACTGGCAAATATGATTTTCTTCATTGTCCAATATTTTTCACATGGCTAAAATTAGTGTTCAGATAAAAATGCAACTCTGTCATTTTAACTACCAAAATAGAAGGGAAATACACAAAATCCAATAATATGACACCATAACAAAAAGAGCCAACAGTTGCCCAGTAGCTGCATCAACAAAAATTCCACAATAAGTAAAGCATAATTACCTACTGCCCAGTGTATCCACTTTAAATGCAAATTATATTTTATGTAACATTTCATACACTTATTACATAACATTAATATGTATAATTGTATAAATATAGCAGTAATGATAGTTTTTTTCACTCTATTACCCTCATTTTCAATCTCTAAATGATGTTTTCTCTTTAGCTAATATTTTATTATGCATAGTTAAGGAAAATAATTAAGGAAACACTACTGTAAGATAATAATAATAATATTAATAACAAGAACAGCTAACATTTAAGTTCTTTTATGTGTTAGGTAGTGTCTAAATGTTTTTTTGTGTAGTAACCCATGTATACAAGCCTATGAGTTGGCTATTATTATTAGCTAATTTGACAGATGAGGAAACTGAGTCTCATGTGGCAACAAAACCATAGCCCATAATTTTAACCACTAAACTTTCCCATAAATACTGATAGTACATTATGAAATATAGAAAATAATAAAATGTCATAGTGGTAGAGTAATATGGATTAAGTTATACTCTATAAACCATGGATACATTTTCAAACAACAAAAAAACAGTCTAATCATGACTAGTAAAAAATATTAAAGTTACTAGGATATAATAAAAAATTTTATTGAATGTTAGGTATTTTTTGTGAAAAAAAATATATTATAAAAAGAAATCCATAAAGTCCATATCCTTCTCCAAGAAAATAGTTAAAGTGTTCAATTCTATAACAAAATACACTAGATTTCCACAAAAATATAATTCTTTCATACCGTTAAGGCAATATTATAATTTTATAAAAAGTAAAGAGAAAATGTTTCCATGAAGGTGAAAATCATCTTAAACATCAAACAAAACATATAAAATATGTTTATAAAGTTATACATTGTTATTGAGATGTAAAAATCATATCCATTTTAAAATAGTAAAATGTTGACTCTGTTTATCAACTCTGAGAAAAGTAATAATTCTAATACCATCCTCACTATGGGGTTAAATGCATAAAATATAAATCTACCTGCCATCTTCATTACTTCGATAAAATACAAGAAAAGGATCTGATTTTCCAAAGAAGTCCTTCTTGTCCAATTTGTTAGCACAAAATTGCATCAGAACAGCATCCTGAAAACAAAATTAATAAAATAGGTCAAAATCTGGGTTATAAATAACTAGAAACTGTAGATCACAAGCAAACTTGGCAAGAAAACAAATTTGCCATTTAATGCAAATGACCAAGTGTGAGAGGATCCTAGACAACATAAAATTGCTTTTTTAAGACTGTGAGACTAAAAACTTAACTGTAAGTGTTTTTTCTAGTCAGAAAACTATAACTTTTAAAAAATTTTAACATTTCCTCCCCAAAAAACAATATTAAGGATACTTAATGTTGTAATAGAGAATCTTTATTTATATCTTCAGTTATTCAAGTACATATTTTTAGAACTTAAGCGTTTTTTTTTAATTTCTGAGGAAATAGTTACTAAGCATCTACAAATTATCTACCATGTATTAGATGTTAAGATGTACAAGATGATTAGATGAGGAACAAGACAGATCCAGACTTTGACCACATAATAGCATCTAGAGAGGGAAAAAGATTCTTTCTTATATAAAAGTACACCACTATGTCTCAATAACTACATTGAAAAATAATTTCTATTATATAGGGCTTCAAAAAAATTTTCATTTAAATTTTCATTTAAATTATATATTTGTATGTTGATCACTATACCATAACAATCATTTGTATCAATTTATATACTCAAGCACTCATACTCTACATGACTTAGCTTAAAGGTAAACAAACTTCAAAGTCAAAGAAGTGAAACATTATTCAATTAGGCAGGATAAGCTTTTTTTAAAGGTAGAAAACATTTAAGTTAATTTTAAAAAATAAAATCATTATTTTTGGTTTGTTTGCTTTTTTTAACTGACATATGCTAACAACTTTGAAAAGAGGTAGAGGGTCATAGTAATTCAGATTAAATCAAGAGGTCACAGTTTTAAGTAATATTTTGTGAAAATGTTAACAATGACTAAAAAAGCACTCTCTTATTCACAACTTTTTTATTTTGAAGAATCCAGCAATACTTATTAAGCATCCACCTAATCTCATTATTTCCTTTCAGTAAGTCCAGAACATCATACATGAGATGATGCTATCTCTTTCATTCATTCATTTATTCATTCATATACTTACTTAGCAAACATTTCTCAAGCAATACTAGGGCTGGGAAGAGGGAGATGAACAAGACATATCTCTGCCCTCAGAGAAGTTCATAGCTCTAGATTACTCATTTTCAAAAGCATTGATAGAGTGTCCTTTTACTTGTTATTTAGAATACAGATGTGAAAACTTCTACCAAAGGAATACTCAGAATAGAACAGGCATTGTGCTACTAAGCAAGCGTAGTTACGATAAACATTTTAAAGAAAATTAAAGGAGAACAGAAGCAAGAACTATATGGCATCATTACCATCTGAAGCCTCTCAAGCATAATCGCTTTTCAAATATGAGGTTTAAAGATAAAAAATTTATAGACTGTCCATTAAGGAAGCAGTGAGAGAATCACCTGGATGATCAAACTATAAAATCAAGAGCAAAAGTGAGAAGAAAGAACTGTTTTGTTTTGTTTTGTTTGAATGCCCTTTCATCTTCACATATATTAAATGCCCTTGGGAGAAGGTGGTTTTTTAATAACACAGAACAAGGAAATTGTTCTTACTACAGGAAAAAAATAGTTCCTTAAAGATATTCTCCCAAAGCACTCAGACCAAAACACAAACTCCCCAAAAACATTCTGATATACTTAAAATGCATGATAGATGAATGAATGGTGTATATTTCAAGTTGATTGTGAATTCAACTTCGAAGAGGTCTAATATTATTAAAAGAAAATTTCATATATCATTAGTAAACATAATACCAAATTAGAATTTTTCCAATTATATTCCTTAAGGCTTGCAAAATGAATAACTGATTCACAAAAAAGATCTTTTTCAATACACAAAATCATATAACCTTAGAGAAAACATATTTTGCCATTACTCAGGTTAATAACTTAGCAGGAATTTTATGTGTAATGAGCACAAAAGAAATTTAATTTCTAGGGGAAAATATTAAGCATTTACTTATTTTTAGAACTATACAGGCATCATTATAAAAGCTTGCTTTTAATCTCTTATGCTTAATTCCACCTGGCCAAATTTAAAAACCTTTCTTCAATAATCCACACCAGTATAACAAACTTCCTAGTAAAGAAAACCATGTATATGTTTCACAGGTACGTCTAACAAGTTCCAAAATAACTTGCTTCTCCTACAATTTTCCCAGCTCAATTAGAAGCTCGTCATCCATCCAAGTGATTGAGAAGCTGTCCTCAATTTCTTGTTTTTCTTTATCCTTTATCCAATCCTCCACCAAGCTGCACCACTCTACCTCTAAAACATTTCTCAAATTTCCACTTCAGCTACCCTGGCACCCCTCCTCTCACTATACTGGCATTGATTCCTTTCTCCCTCTTCTATCCTTGGACCTATCCAACCCATTCTCCATTCAGCAAACAGAGTTATGATCTTCAAATGTGAAAGAAATAATGCTGTTCACAACTTAAAATGCTTCAAGGCTTTCTTTTGCATTTCAGAGAGACACAGAATCTTCATTGAACATGGTCAGCAAAGCCAAACACCAAACTGGCTCTGAGCGGCCTTTTCCACCTTCATCTGGCAAAGTTTTACCTCAATCATGCCCCACTCTCAGGTCATTGTTATCAAACACCAGACACGCTCTCTTCCCTCCTTAGACCTTACACAAGCTATGCACTCTGTTAGAATTCTTACCCTTACGCTCACAAACTGTTCCTTAAGGCTTAACTTAAATGGCATTTTCTCAAAGAAAACTGACACTCTTCCCTATAAAACCAGATTTTCCATTGATTATCTCGTAATATATTTGATCACTGAGTACATCTCACGACATATTTACATGCATAATCATCTGATTAATGTCTGTCTTTCCCACAAAGTATGTGTTCATTAAAGACAAGGACAAGCATTGTTCCTTGCTTTTTTTTTTTACCATTGTATTTCAAGCATCCATTTTAGATTACTAACACATGTACAATTTGTAAATATTGGTGAATCCATCATAATAAAACATATTCTTCGTGGATAATTTCAATCTACTTAAAACTATGATTTACACAATTCTCAAATGCTGCTCCCCTCCTCCCTCGCCAGAGTAATCTTGGGGAGATATTAAGAATATCAGGATTTTACAAATGTATAAATTAAAGCTCCAAGAACATAACCTCATTCAGCTGAATAGTAAAAGATGTAAGATGAAAATTGAGGTGTCTTAACTCCAAAGCTGATGCTCCAGTTAATAACTGACAATGTGTTTTAAAGAAAAAAAAAGATGTCATTTGTATAATGTTGAATGTGAAATAAAATTATTTCATTAAAAATGCTAAGTACTTTTAAAGTACCCTAAAATGTAAATTTAAAAGGCATTGTCTCTTCTGAAGTAATTTCACACTGCTTTGAAAACATTTGCTCCTATTATACTAGTATAGTAATAAAATATTATTTCAAGGTTTATACCTATTAATAATGATGCTGATTAAACAAGGCTATAGCTAAAATCAGAACTTAAGATTTATAAGATGAAGTTTGATCCCAATTCTAAACAATATTTTAAAAATACTAGATCTATTATTTCTAAGTATGAGAAATATGTATTTACTTATTGAAAGATAATTCCAGATGTTCTTAAAGCTTTAATAGTGAAAAGAGTGGGAAAATGCCTCCAGTTCACTAAATAACAGATTCTACTTCATTTTCTTAGAAGCTTTAGAAGAATTTTCCTGTTCTTTCAAGCAAAATAACAAACTGAAAGTGGAATATATATAAGATGTTCTTGGTATCTTGGTTCTCCTTTGAAAAAAAACTAATAATAAGTTCATTGGCTTATTTATATAAAATTATCTTATTATCAAGATTTTGACAAAATAGCATATTAATATCATTAAAAAGAACATATAATTTATTGACCTTGAACTTCTCTTTCTTCTCTCATTATACAAAATACATATTATCATAAACATAAACAAATTCAGAAACAAGAAATATAAAAGATGATTAGATGATACAATTAAAAGAAATTGTGCTAGTTTAACTAAAAAATTGGGTGCATTTAAATAATTGTACTATTATACTATTGTTTGTAAGGTATTTTTAGTATACATAAAATGCTTGCATATACATTATATTTTCAAACTTAATGATATGGTGGTCAATTTTTCAGAAATGGGATAATTTTTTAATATATTCTAGTGACTGGTTCACTTGTTTTTATCCCTTGCAAATATCATTTGCAAAAAAAAAAAAAGTAAAATTCAGAACAATCAAGTGACTTGATAAGACATACAAATTACTAGCAAAACCAAAACTCAGCACAGTCTGAAAATAGATTCTGGTGTTTTACACATGAGAAAACTGAGACTAATGTGGCTGTGACCTGTACAGGGGTCTAAAGACAGGAGAAGGAAAAAGAATAGAAATGCCTCAATTTGAATGCATTCTTAACTGCTTAAATTCTAATATTCTTGTTTAATTATCTCCTTTTGTTATCTCACTGCCCTAACCCCTGGAATCCCAAAGGTATGGAATCAATTGAAATACTCAGTTTCCATCATTTGCTGGCAAGTAATATCATGGTTTTTCTGACCATATTGCCTCAGAAAATATGTTATATATATAAACCCATAGCAATTATCCTTAAAAAAAAAAAAAAAAAACCCTGGAGATTAAAGTTACCAACTTGGATAATAAATAATAGCTTTCTATATGAAAACTGTTACCAATGTCAACGTATTAAGTTTTAGTACTTTTTGGTACTTTTCTGTTCCTTAAATTATGGAGCAAATATTGTAAATAAAGAGGCCAGAAATTTAATTTAAAACAACTTTTCCCCAGAAGTAACAATTCCCAGAAATCCACTGGGCCACATTAAACAGACAGTATTAACTTCAGATTCAGAGAGCCGTCATTACTTCCAGGGTGGAATGTCATAGTCACTGGCTCATTTCTTGACAACAGTGAAATCATTAAACACTGAGTCAATGGCTGTATCAGTAAATCACAACTAAAAATTGCAGTCTTCTAAAATATTGGCTTTGCACTTTACATCATCATGTTCCTAGTTGAAGTGGTAGCTAGTCCTTTCTTCAAACATGGATTTCCCAAACTAACAAAAGATGGGACTAAATTTATTCTGATTTAATTGAACTAATAATATGGAAAAATAAATGTGTTATACAAAAAGACTAAGGTCAAATGACTAGAAATATTCCTTCAATCTTCAATATTTTTATAAGAACTGAACTGATTGGTGCAATTGACAATTCTTATATTAATGTCCCCCAAATGATACTAACATTAGGTTTTATTTCAATAATTTTTATTCTTTAAAAAGACAAAATAAATGATTATTCTTTTTGGACTATAGAATGTAGTATCTCTGGTTAAAGTACTAAGTATGTAAAAAGGTATTTTATGGATTATAGAATTATATAAAGCATAATTTTAATTATATTTTGCTAAGTTTACTCAAGAATTAATCATTTAAATATAGTTTCAGAAATATCATTTTAAAGTGTTGGAAATACTATTTAAACCAAAGAAATATTTACTTACCCTGCAACAGTTTAATTCTTCTGCTGTAAGTATAATTGTACCACATTTCTTCCCTGGAATTCCTCTGAAACAACAAAAGATACTATTTACTATTTATAATATTATATATTTTGTTTTTATGAAACCAAATAAAGAAAATACCACTAATAGGTGGAATCTATCCTAACAAAATATATTTCCAGTTCCAACTCTGAGTTTGTCTAATAGTTTCACATTTCCTGATAAAGTTAAATTTTGAACACTTTCAACATGTTCAGTCATCTGCCCAAGAATCTTCAATAGCTTCATATTGTCTACCATATGTAATTAATGTAATATTCATAATATAATAAAACTTTCTCCCATGGTTTCTAATATTTCTATTATGTGATTAAAACCTATTCCTAATCTTGGTTTTCAATATTTCTTTCTCCTTTCATCAACTTAGTTACTTATTTACAATTATTTCTTTGTGCCCATTCCCATGCCCTGACACACCACAGTGTGTTAACTTCTCCCTATTTTGTCCCAAACATTCCCTATTCCAGATGAAGTAACTTTTGTTCCAACAAACTTATCCTACCAACCTCACACAAAGTTCAGTCTTCTCTGTACTCTTATTGCACTTATGGGTTTAACATTTAATTATTCCTAAATTGTTACAATCACATATATACCCTTTATTTTCCCAAGTTGATTATGAACTGTATAAGAACAAAATTCATGACACAAACCTCTTGAGAGCTAAGTATCTGTACATAGCAGATGATCAATATATAAGAAAAATATGTAATACATAAGGTAAATTAAGCAAAAGTGAAACTCTCATTCAATTTTCTTTCTACGTGTCTCTGGTATATTTATGCTCACATAGATTCTAGCTGACACAAAGCATAAAAGTCCACTAGGAAAATTCAAGGTATATGTGTGGTTGCCTGCTGTGCATTAGGGAATATAGAGACCAGTCCATGAGAATCCTCCAAAGAGTAATTCTAATGCTCTAAAGGTATACTTCATGCTTCTTGTTGTCCTATCACAAATCATAGTTTAACTCTTATGTTTGTTTGTCCTGGGAACTACAAATTGTCGAATTAGAGTCCAATGTGTGTTTCTGTCCTCAAGAATACAATTCATCCCTAACAATTTATGTCAGCATGTGTTCAACAAACACATCAACATTTATTCTCCATGTATAAGGGACTGGAGTCTTAGTATCTTGACTGAGAACAAGGCAAAAGAATAAAAAATTAAAATATTATAAATTGTAAACATATTTATGTAAATTATACTCACTCTACAACTATTCCATCCTTTCTTCTCCTATTCTAAAAATTCTTCTAGAGAGCATCACTCAATCTTAAACTAAAAATACCACCTCAGAGCTTGTGCAGGAAAATGCCCATCACAAAATCTTATTTCCTTTATCTCTTTACTCTCTGTTAGGTTAATTGTACATATCAGTCTCTTCCATTTTCTCAAGGTCTTTCTAAGAGATCATTTAATTTATCCTTGCATATTTTTTCTTATAATATTACATGTATCATTTTTCAGTTAATTTTTCTAATCCAGCTATACCTTTTTTCTTCTTTCTATTTGTGAATTACAAGATTTAAATTTTCAGCATTATGACAAAGTGAACACCCTAACTGACTATCTACCTGAAAATACTTTAAAATGAATAAAATTTGCAAGAAGTCTTTATAAGTGCTCTGATAACCTGGCAAGAAAGTAAGAACCAATCAGAAGTTGATGATAGAAAGCCAAAAGGACATGCGTAGGTGACCCCGAGTGAGTTTGATCTTGCACTTATTTTACATGGCTGCTGAGGACAAAAAGATGAGACCAAAAAAAAAAGAAGAGTAGTAGGGATTCACAAGGAGGGGAATTAAATAAACGACCAACACACAGCATAAAGCTTGAATCACAATGACTATATTGCCTGAGTGCAGTATGAATTAGATATAAACATTCCCTGTGCAGTGGCTTACAAAATAAACCCTTGCCTTAAACTTTGGCAAGGAATAAAAGAGAAAAAAAAATGTCTCCTACTCATTCAAACCTTAACCAGGTTTGCTGACTTAATTTCTACCACCTAGGTAGTTACAAAAGCTTCAAACTAAGAATTCAGTTTAATGCAAGTGGATCATAAGTGCCCGGTAAATGCAGAAATTCTCTGAGACACTGCCTTCAAACTACATCTCAAAATATTTGCACATTGAAAGTTAAAATATATATAGGAGCTCACAAAACACTGAAGGAAAAATGTACCATGTGTTAGAGTCTTCAGAAACAAGAGGCTGTAGAATTAAACACAGACTTATAATATTGGAAATGTTATGCAAAATGTAAGTATGTATAATATACCTTAAATTTAAAGAGAATAAATGAAAAAGACTATAAAAAATCAAGAATATTTGTAGAAAAAATATATAAAATTTCTAGAAATAATGAAATTAGAGAACTTGATGGATGAATTTAACTGCATATTAGACACAGCAGAAGAATCTGAAATGAAAGATAATGTAAAGAAATTATCCATAATGCAGCACAGAGTTGAAAAAATAGGAACTAGTATAAAGTGATTTAGGGACATGGAGAACAAAGACCAAAGTTTTAATATACATCTAATCAGAGGTCCAGAAGGAGAAGAATTAATTAATAGAGGAGCTACAATATTTAAAAAGAGAATGGTTGGGAAACTTCTAGAACTGATGAAAAAAATCAATTTCTAGGTTCAAAAAGTCCAATAAATACCAAGCAGCACAATATAAACAAACATATACTTCTACAGATGATAGGAACAAGGCAAAACACCAGAGATGAAGGGCTTCTCTTCAAAGAAGCCAGAGAGAACAGACAAATGGCTGACAAATAAGGAATATTATACTAAAAGCTGACTGCTCAAAACAAAACATTGGCAGCTGAAAGACAATAGAAAATTTATCTTCAGTGGTTTGGAGAAAAATCACTGTCACCCAAAGATTATATACGGAGTACATACATCTCTTTTAAGAACAAGATTAACTACATATATTTTCAAACAAATAAGAACTGAGTAAATTTATAGCCAAAAACCCATGCTTGAGGAATTTCTAAAGGACAGACTTCAAACTAAAGGAGAATGATCACAGATGGAAAGTCTAAAGAGAAGAAATGATAAAGTATATGATAAATATGTATAAATCTTAATAAATATTGATTATAAATCAATAATAGTACTGTTAAAATTAAAATAAGAAACACAAATGGATAATGATGGTAATAATAAGAAGGGTGAGGATTTAAATTAAAATTTTCTGATTTTTTATTGTTCTGGAAGAAAGTAAAAGATGCTTCAAAGTAAATAGAATTTGATAAATTAAGCAAATATGTTTAAAAACTAGGAAACTATAATTTTTAAGGACTTTATAACCTAAAGTTTACAAAAAGAAATTGTAGAAAGTGTTTTAAAATTACAATGAATTCAAAAAGAGAAAAGGATAGAACAGATGAAAAGCACTAAGAAGGTAATAGAAATAAATCCAGAGAAATAGTATGGAAAATATATGTTAATGAACTAAATGCTCTAGATTAAAAGCAAAGCTTGTCTTTCTGTAGAAAACAATAAGTTTCATCTATTAGCTATTTACAGTAGACATCAAAATTTAAGGTTTCAGAAATTTCAAAAGAATGGAAAGATATACTAAAGGGAGAAAAACTAACATTAATGAAAAACATTAATACCAAACATAGATTTTAAATTTAAAAAGATTGCTAGAATAGTTACTGCTTAATGACAAAAGAATCAATTAATTAGGAAGACATTCTCAGGACTGCATGCATCTAACATTAGAGCTCCAAAATATATAAAGCAAGAATTGACCATACTAAAAAATGATAAATCCACCATCATGTTGAGCAATTTTAACCTGGCAGACACCACCTTAGCCAATGATCAAGGTTAATTCACCAGTGGTAAGTCATGCTGATATCATGTACCCCCAATATAATGTGATGGAAAGCACTTCACCCCTGCCCCCGCATAATTTCAATCTAACCAAGAGATAAATATCTGAGAATCCCAAATTGAGGGACATTCTGTCTAGTACCCCTTCAAAACTGTCAAGATCATCCAAATCACAGAAAGACTAGAAATTGTCACAGAACACAGGATATTGGGAGACAAGTAACTAAAAGTAATATGCTATTTTGAATTGAATTCTGAAACAAAAAAAGGACATTCATGAAAATACAAGTAAAATTCAAATAAAATCTGAAGTTAATTGTAATGTATCAATGCTGGATTCCCAGTTGTGACAAAGGTACCATGTAATATAAGATGTTAACGAAACTGGGTGAGGGATATATAGGAACTCTTTGTACTATCATTGCAACTTTTCTGTAAATCTGAAGTTATTCTATAGTTAAAAGTTTATTAAACACAATGTAAGGCAAGAAAAATAAAGCCAGGCTAAGGAAGTATTCTAATTTAAAAGTGACTAAAATCAGGACAATTAAATTCAATGTGTGATTCTTTAAAATTTCAACAGGATAAACATAACTATAAAGGACATTATTAGAACCATTGCTGAAATCTGAATATGAGGTGTGGATTAGATAACATCATTGTATCCTTGTAAATTTCCTAATTTTGATCCTCATATTGTGATTATGTAAGAAAACATTTTTATTAAGAAATACATGCTCAGGCATTTAAAGAAAGGGGGTACAATGTCTCCAATAATATCTCCAACTTACAGATGGTTCAGAAAAATAAATAAATAAATAAAAACTAAAGTAGAATGTGAAAGAAGGGTATGCAAGGGGGCTGAGAGGGTGAGATGTGGGGGAGAAAATGAGAAAGCACATTAAAACAAAGTTACTATCTATTGAAAGTAAACATCCTGGGTAAAAGGCAAACAGGAGTTTCTAGTATTACTCTAGTAAATTTTCTGTACAACTGAAATTATATTAAAACAGAATGTTACCCGCCCAAAAGAATTTTGAAAATAGTTTCCCATACTTGTATTCTTCTAGGATATTTTGTTACATATAGAAAGAATAATGGAACACAAGCCCAAAACAGTTGAAGATACATCTCAAGAGAATTATTAGAGATGAGTAATTCTTTTCCAAAATGGAGTACATGAACAATAAAAGGCCTTTTGAGAGATGGGGTGGCTTGTGTTTGTTTGATTTGGTTTGTTTGCTTTTTGTTGATTGCTGCAGTTGAGTTTGAGTATTTTCTAACTGTAACATTTATCGATATATCTTATTACCTTTCCATTATCTCTATGACTGTCTTATTTCATATCTTTACACTTTTGTTTGGATTACTACAGTTTTCTTGTTCCTGACTGGTCTCAAGCTGGTACTCCTTTAATTTATCCTTCTGGTATTGCTAAAATGATCTGATCACAAATTCTGTTCATGAAGCCTTCCATCTTCCAGTGGCTCTATATAGGTCCTACAATAACTACAAACATTAATTGGGACAGAATAACTTTTATAAAATTCAGCCACTGTTAAGTCTCTAGTTTTCATCTTTTTTAGCACTTTTCAGTAGAGCCACGGTTTCATTTCCCTAAATCCATAACAGATATTTCATTTCTCCCTGACTTCACCTGAAATACTCATTCAACCAACAACTCAAGGAATCTTTTTTCATCTCACTAATGTATATACATTTTTCAAATTTGCTTTAATCTATGGAACATTTACTAAAACTGACCACATACTATGTTATGGAATATTTACTAAATTATATCACATGTATTGGCCAAAATATTGGGTTAGAGATCAATGACAAAAGGGAATTTTAAAATCATTTTTAAAAACATTATTAAAAGAAAAATAATAGAAAAGAAAGAATACTTAGAATTGCACAATAATAAAAGTAACACCTGAACAATTCTACTGGCCTAGTAATTTGCATACAAAAATATAAACGGAATGGTATTAAACAAATATCCAGCAGTGTTAATAAAAAATAATAAAACAGCAAGACAATAATAGTAGAAACTTCAATATTCCACTTCCAATAATGAATAAAACTGGACAGAATATCAACAAGAAAATAGAGGACTCAAATGACACACAGACTAGTTGGACCTAACACTCCATCCAACTGCAACAAAATATACGTTCTTCTCAAGGGCACATGGGATATTATCCAGGAGAGATAACATGTTAGGCCACAAAACAAGTCTTAACAAATTTAAGAAGCTTGAAATTATACAAAGTATATTTTCCAATCAAAATAGAATGACATTGGAAATCAACAGTGAAAGGAAAATTTTAAAATGCACAAATATGTAGGTATTAAACAACACTCTCTTAAACAAACAACATGTTAAAGAAAAAGTCATAAGAGAAATTATAAAATACCTCAAAACCAATGAAAATGAAAACACAGCATATCAAAACATATGGGATGCAGTGAAGGCCATGCCAAGAGGGAATTTTATAGTTATATATGCATATATTAAAAAAGGGAAAAACTACAAATAAATAACATAGCTTTATACCTAAATGAACAAAAAAGCATGAACTAAACTCAAAGCTAACAGAAGGAAAAATAGAGTAGAGCAGAGATAAATGAAATAGAGAATAAAAGAACAATACAAAAAAAATCAATGAGTTGGTTTTTTGAAAAGATCAACAAAATTGAAAAACTTTCAGGTAGACTAAGGGAAAAAAAGGAGAACACTCAAATAAATAAAATCATTAATGGAAAGGACATTAAAATCAATATCACAGATATAAAAAATATTATAGGAGATTATAAACAAGTATAGGCCAATAAACTGGATAAACTAAAATAAATGAATAAATCCTCACAAATACACAACTTACCAAGAATCATGAAAAATAAACAATCTGAATAGACTAATAATGAGTAAGGAGATTAAATCAGAAATCAAATACCTCTCAAAAAAGAAAAGCCCAAAATAATATGTTTTTACTGTAAAATTATCTCAAACATTAGAAGAATTAACATCAATTTTCCTCAAACTCTTCCAATAAATTGAAGAAGGAGGAACATGTTCAAGTTTATTCTATGAGGCCAGCAGTACCTGATACCAAAGCCAGACAAATACACAACAAAGAAAAAAAATACATATATATACATAGATCAATATCCCTGATGAATATTGATACAACAATCCTAAATAAAATACTAGCAAACTGAAATGAACAATACACCATGACACCAAGTGGATTTATTCTTGGAATGCAAGAATGGCTCAACATATTTAAATCAATTTAATATACCACAGAATGAAAGACAAAAACTATGCAATCATCTCATGGTATAGAAAAAGCATTTGACAAGATTCAACATACTTTCATGATAAAAAAACATTCAACAAACTAGAAATAGAAGAAAGTTATCTCAACATAATAATAGCCATATATATAAAAGCCCACAGCTAACTTCATACTCAATAATGAAAGACTGAAAGCTTTCCTCTCAGGTCATAAACAAGGCAAGATGCCCACCCTTGCCACTTCTATTCAACACCATACAGAAGTTCAAGCCAGAGCAACTAGGTAAGAAAAATAAGTGAAAGGCATCCAAATTGGACAGAAATGTGAAAAATTATTGCTTGCAGATGATATAATCTTTATGTAGAATGCCCTAAAGATACATTTAAAAAAAATTGTTAGAACTAATAAATTCAGTGAAGTTGCAGGATACAAAGCCAACACGAACAAAAATTTGTTGTGTTTCTATATACCAATAATGAAAAATTCGGAAAAGAAATTAAGAAAACAATTTCATTTATAATAGTGTAAAAAGTAATAAAATACTTAGGAATAAACCTAACCAAGGAAGTGAAAGACTTTTACATTGAAAACTATAAATAGCATTGCTGAAAAAATTAAAGACACAAACAGATGAAAAGACATCCTGTAATCATGGATTGCAAGATTTCATATTGTGAACATGTCCATACTACCCAAAGCAGTCTACGGATTCAACATAATTCCTATCAAAATTCACATTTTTTTTGCAGAAATATATAGAAAAATTCATCATAAAATTCATATGAAATCTCAAGGCACCCTAAATTGGCAAAACAATTTTGAAAAAGAACAAATTTGGAGGACTCACACTTCCTGATTTCAAAACATATTATGAAGGAGTTACAGCATGGTACTGGTATAAAGACAGACAAATAGACCTATGAAAGAGAATAGAGTGCCCAATGATTTGATACACAGTTTTTCAGTTAACATAAACCATGTAAACTGCTCACAATCTCTAGAGATGGAGATGTTCTTTAAAAATAATTTTTGACAAGAATGGTGTGATCGTAGCTCTTAAATACTACATATGTGAAAAAAAGTTTCATCAAAAAAATTTTTAGGCAATTACTTTGTTATAAACTAAATCTAATTAATCTATCTACAGAAATATTAAGTTGCTAATATTACTAAAAATATACTTTGCATTTGTAATGTAGTAATATGCCAATGTAATAATGATATTGTAACCTAAAAATTCTGTCCCAAGTCCTAGGAACTGGAAGCTCAAAGTTACAATGTGCAAGAGATACACAGTGTGTTTAACAAAAAGGAAAAACCATATAAATGTGGCTATTTTTCTGTACAACTCAATTGAATAAACATTTATTGAATTCTTACTATTTACAAAACACAACAACACATCTCTACAATACTGAGGATGTAATAGTTTCTTTTTAAGTCTTTTCATAATTGTCATATGAAGAAAGAGATAGAAAAAATATTCAGCCCCTTGAATGAATTTTACACAGTTGTTCGGGTGTTTTGCCCCAGCATACTATGGAACCCACATGTGTCATGGTTGACAGAAGAATTAATAAAAACAGCAGGAACATCTACTGTGTATGTTTTTTATTTTTTTTTTCAGTGAATCATAATAAAAGATAGAGAATTTAAAATGAACAAAAAAATATGAAAGGAAGGGGGAAAGAATCTTCACTATAATGCCGGGAGAACAATCAGCTAGAAATGTCATATGTATATATTAAAAACAAATGCATTGAGTAAAAATATATGTTGGAATCTAAATATACTCAGAAATGTTAGTTTACTAAACTGCCTTCTATGTTTTGAGTCTTTCACTAAAGTTAACTCAAATTGAGAAAGAGCTGAGATTCAATTGACCTATCTCCATGATTATTGAAAGGGTTCAATACTGGTATCAAAGCAGACAGTGAATTGCAAAGATTATTGAGATTTTTCTCTTACTAGAATTTACTCTCAGGGCAGCCTGCTGCTCCATGAAAATCTACCTGTACCTAAAATGACACCTAAGGTCAACTAAATATTTAAAAAGCTTTCTTGAAAATAGATTAGATAGACAGATAGACAGACAGACAGATAGATGGTAATGATGGATAGGCAGATAGATAGGCAGATAGATGATTGATAGATAGATAGATAGATAGATAGATAGATAGATAGATAGATAGATAGATAGATAATAGATAGATGATAGATAGATAGATAGATAGATAGATAGATAGATAGATAGATAGATAGATAGACAGATAGAAGAAAGAAGGAAAAAGGAAGGAAAGGAGGAAGGGACACAGAGAGGGAAGAACACTAACAAGTTGGTAATCTCTTTTTTCTGAACATTGAAAGGAAAGAAAGCAGTGTTTTTAGAAATGGAGGCAAGTCATCTTGCATTACCAAATGGAAGAAATGGCCAGAAATGATAAGAACACTGTGCAGTTTACTTGTCAGCATATTGTAAATTCAAATAATGATTTTCCAGAAGATTAGGGGGAACCTTTGATTTACTTCTTTCTAAAACTAGACAGGTATTTTTCAATTTCAATCCAATCATCTTCCTATTCAGACTGTGTTGGCTCTGAGAAATTTTAATGTTATCCATGGAAAAGAATACTTTCTTCTCAGTTGACTACAGAAAAAGTGGCTGCTGCAGTCCCCCTGGAGTAGAGACTGGGGGAACTCGAAAGCCATGCTTCCCTTCACTTGTAGGGTTATTGCTGTCTTCTCAGTAATCACAGGGAGGAGGAGAGTCTCAGTGCATATCTTATGGAAGCCTCAAGGATCCCATAAAATCTAAGTCTTCATGACCCAAGATGAACTCAAGAAGCAAAAACTCTTGGAGGGATGAGCACTGTTTACCACAGGAAAAAGTGGAACACTGGACTATGCTTGTGAGAGAGCTGTCTGGGTAAGATGAGAAGGAACCTTGTCCTTGAAATGACTGAAGTCAGAATTGGTAATCCCTTGAGAGCTTTTCTTACCATCCAGACATTTCTTGATTTTTAAGTAAATACTCTGTATTGCTAAAATGAAATAAAATATAAATTTTAATTTATTTCAAAGCTGTAGATAAATATCTTCATTTATTAAAAGCAATATAGTGCTGTGGTTAAGCATATGAATGGAGATAGTAATATCTACCTACCTTATAATGGTGCGATGAGGTGGAAAGAAGTTACTATGTGTAAAACAGGTAGAACAGTGACTGATATATTATAAGAGCTCAATCAAGTTAGCTGCTGGTATTGTTTAAAACAAAAATCACCACTCCCTTTCATCTGCTTTGATGACAAAGAACTGCTTGAGTGTAACTATGTGAGCAGACAATCTCCACATGTTTGTACCAAATATTTATTTTATCAGTGGGTTGCTGCTCCCAAGATGCTTAGTCCAAGGTTGGCCCATAAAGGGCTTTCCTCACCTACTTGCCTTCATTTCTAAAAATATTGCTTTCTTCCCTTTCAAAGTTCAGGAAGGAGAGAGATTAAACATCCTATTAATGTTTTTCCTTCTTTCTTTCCTCCCTTCCTTCTATCCATTCTCTCTCCCTCCTTCCTTTTTTCCCTCCATCCCTCTATCTTTCCCTCCCTTCTTTCCTTCCTTCTTTCCTTCCTTCCTTCCTCTACAGAACTATAGTTATAGTTGCTTAACTATAGAATATTCTTGACCTGCATTTCCTTAGTCCAAACTACTTGTCATTTCACTTACTGATCTAATAATCACATACAACTATTCTCTACACAAAAATAAAAGAACAAAAATCATTAATTTTCCACTGCATTTATTATATAATTCAAAATATTAAAAATGGCTTATTCTGGTCTAAGAATGCACTCTAATTTTCATAAGGCTTATATTAATATGTAATTATATTTATTTCTTTGATTATACATTTAATAAAAATATGGTAAACTCCATGAAGACAGAAACAACTCTGTGTCTGCAGAGTTGCATGTTTAGTGCCTAACAGTTTCTGGGCCATATTATATTCATAGTAAAAATATGTTGAATAAATGAATTTTTTTAAAAAAAGAATCCTTGACCTCTATTACACCCAAATTGTATCTGACAGAAAAGCAAACAAAAGCAATCAGTAAATATGATCTATATAGTAAGCACTGACAAAAATGATTTTGCCTTTTGTTTTTCTTAAACTGGAGTTCCTAAAGGGGTTAGTTGTATGTAGCCTCAGAACAACAGGGAAATATCAAATCCAAGTTGGAACAACAGACCGATCATTCCAAGGCTTGTCTCTGAGAATGACATTAAGGGTATTTTGAAGAAAAATGTGTCCATCTTACCCATATATCTCATGACTTGACCATATCATTTATAAGCCTTTATATCCAGAAGAGTCTCTATATGTCTTTAGCTGTAACCACTGAAATTTCTGAGTAGTGCAGAGAAGTATGGGAGCTTGCAGTTTTATATAGTCCGCTTATGTAGGGTAAACAATTATATCTCTGGAGATCTTTCCAGTGCATGAACTCAGATCCACAAATGAATGTAAGAAAGTTGTCCAGCTGAACATTTATTAAATTTCCATTATATGGGAGACTGATAATCTTGTTATAATGAAATGTACTACAACTCTCTCTACTCTTGGCCTTTCAAGAATACACAATTTTCATATAGGCTCTCCCAGAGATACAAAAATGCTTTACTCTAGATACATGAAGCATCTAACATCTCTCTAACATGCCATCAGTGGTTTAATTTTTAATGTGCTGGGTTGTGTAAAGATTACTAATAGGTATACACATCTATGTGATCTTTGCAAATTAAAGAACATAAATCATTTTTAATTGATATATTGAACTTGATCACATTTTGTAATTATTTGAACATGGGTCTAATGCTCTAAAAATCCAAGGCCTTTCCAACAAAATAATAACAGTACCTTATAAAACCCAAACTAATGAAAAGCAGAAATTTAATGAAATTCTCTAATTTGACTGTTCAGCTCTATAATGAGAATAGACAAAATAGTTTTTAATATTTACATTTGGTCAACATTTAACAATGTACATAAATGTAATCAACTTAGGTTCAAAACTGTCCTTTAAGCTTATTGAATTCCAAAGTAAAAACTTCTCTAAGGAAAATAAAGACAGAAAAACAGACAAAAAGATGATAAGGAAGGAAGGAAGGAAGAAAGTAAGGAAGGAAGGAAGGAAGGAATAAAAGGAGGGAGGGAGGAAGGAAGGAAAAGAGGGAGGGAGGAAGGAAATTATTAGGTGTTTCAATTTAAGAGGTCTTTCCCAAAAGATATAGCCTATAGTTGATAACAATGATATTAATGATAACCACCATTGGATGGTGTTCTCCATGACAACTATATTATATAAAGTATTGCTATTTCTTACAACAACCCTTTTTAAAGTGTATTATTCATATGTTTCAGGTGAAGAAACCAGAGCTCAGGAATTTAAAGCAATTTGCTCAAATTATACACATAATAAGTTATGAAACCCAGGTCTGGCTGCCACCCAAAACCACGTACTAGCAACTCTATTACAATGGTTACTTATCCCTAAACTAAATTCTTCATATTATAAATGTGACCCACAGACATAAAATAAAATATAGATGTACAAGTTTTATAATATTACATAGCAAGTTGGTAGCAAAGATAGAACCAAAATTATCATCTTTTGATTCCCAGCCCAATAGCCTGTCTAATAAAATGAACCAGAGCATAATTGATAACAATATCAGTCTAATTTGCAGGGAAGTTAATAGATGACTTTGAAGGTCAAGTTTGCTCCCAAAGTTGATTGTATTTTCACGTACAAAAGTTGCAAAGACATGCATTGCTTTCTTGTAAATTTGTGTTTCTCACCTTCAAGACTTACCATCCTCCTGTCCTTCTTCCTCCCCTTCCTTCTCACACTGACTTGATCTCTACAAGCACTCAAGACCACAAAACAGGTTTCAGAATAAGGCCATATTTGAATCAAATCTTTAAGCCAACCCTTTAAGGCTCTGCCTCAAGTCTCCCTCAAGCCCTATTCTTTTGCTCTGGTCTTCTAGCTTATTCCCATGCTTCCTTTCTCTTTTGGTCCTCTCATATTTCTCTCTTTGAACTTCAGTACCCATCCAGCTCCATCCTTGATTCTTATGTCAGAATTGTGGTTCCAGACAACTGAAAACTGGTCTTCCAATTATCCTGGACCTCTGAGTCTCTGTCTCTGGACTCTTCAACATCTATCAGGACACTCACTAACCCCTCTTGCATCCCTCCCTCTACCCACTACTGAGTGCCTAGACCACATGCTGCCAGAGCCAATCAACAAAGAACATAACCTTTTCCCTAGGCCAAAACATATGCTGGTTCAGTTACCCTTGGCATTCCAGCTCCTCCCCAGAGAAAGAGTCTTCTTTCTAATCACAACCAGTCCCTGCTTTCTTGCCCCATACAGAACCAGTCAGGCCTAGATAAAAGTAACAGGAACAAACAGGTCTATTACTTGATGAACATAATAAATGCTTTCCTTCCAGAGTAGAAAATGGCAATCTTTCTTAAACTGGTGCTGATTCTAGCATTTTGGAAGACTTTCTGAATCCATCACTGAGATCCCTAAAGATAGAAGTATGACTCTGACAGCATCACACAGAAAATTGGATACAATCTCACAGCATGAGAAGACACACTGCTGAGTGGGTATAATGCCAAATAATAATGGGACGATCTAAAGAGAGGAGCCAATGAGTCATAGGAAGATGTTGCAGACAAATTAAGTAGCACAAAACTCATTTTTGGAGGATTCATGGAAAAGACTAAAGTGTAGGATGGAATTAAAATATGAAAAATGTGTTTGCTCAAAACTTGAATCCAATAGAACAGACTTTTGGAAATTGTAAAAATCTTGGGCTGCTATTAAAAAGTATGTTAAAAATTCTTGAATACTAATTTTAAAAAAGTTTTACCTAAATTTCTACAAAATATTAAAAAATAATTTCTATTCTCATAAAAAATGAGAAAATCTATTTAAAAGTGACAGTGACTGAAGCATGGGAAACAAAAAAGATGAGTTTAAATTCTAATTCTGATTATTAATAGGACACATGTCTATGTATAGAAACCATTTTTCCTTTGTAATAAACACAGCTTAATTCTCAAAGGCTTGCTAAATAATAAATAATTTAAAGTTCTAGTCGGTCTGCTTTAAATCTCCAAATTTTATAGTTATCATTATTTTAAAAAGACCACCTCTGAGTAGATAGCATAAGACATTTATAATTAAGAAGCTAGGAAAAATTATTCTGAATACTTTAACAGAAAATAATTTAAAGTAGGTCATTTAAAGGGAAGAAAACAAGAGAATATTATGAATAATTTAGAATATAAATGGGAAACTAATTGGAAAATAAATCTCAAATCTAAAACAAATTAGAAAATAAACACCATATCACTTGGATAATGCTAAAGATAAATAATATTTTGGACACGGGAAGAGTTTTAAAATTCAAGATGAGTCAATTTTGTTAATTGTGGGTGGATTATCTGCCCCAGGAGGTGTCCTGTGCTATAATTTCGAAGCCTATACCCACCGAGGTAGGGAAAATCCCTTAACTCCTTCATAAAAATGTCTAATGTAATGGCTGCATCGGGAGAGTGTACAAATTCTATTTCTATTTCCAGCCATGAAAAACAGACCATAAAAAACTGTAGAATGTTTAGACTACCCTGCAATGTTATCTTCAACTAGATAGCTAAGTCCTGGCCAGGGTAAGTTCACCAGGAAAGAGAAGGGTGGCAGGGAGGCAAAAGGGACTATGAAACATAAATGTAAGAGCTACATGTTAAAAACACATTGTTTCTTTAATGTAAACTTCATCATTTCTGCCATACTTTGATATATTCCACTATTTTTATATATGAAGTGATAAAACCTGGCATCTTTAGAAGTTGTGTTTGTCATAAAGCTTCCAGTCAGAGAACACTTCCCTGACCTTGTATCATCTCTAATATTCTCCTTGGCCCCATTCTTCCTTCTAAAGCTATTCCTTTCTTTACTAAAATATCCCATACCTTCCAATCTTCCCATCTCTTCCTACCCTCTGTCCATTAGATAGATTCAAAAATAAAGCACAGGATAAAAGATGTCAGTGAGCAAGGGTTAGTAGGCATGAGGGTGGAATCTGAAAGCATCCATGGCGTGAACTGACTTTGAAGGACTACTTTGGTATTATGTGCTGATAAAGCTTCTATGAAACAGCATTTCACTCCCTTCCTCATTCCATCTTTGCTTTTGGCTGCTTTTCATTGGGGTTGAGGTAAGGGGGTAAAATGCCATTTGAATAAAAGCTGCATCTTCTCTTAAAACATTTGAACTCCCAAGAGCCCAAGAACAGTGGACCTGGTTCTTCAGTCCACATGTTCTCCTTCCTCTAAACACATGCTTTCTCTCATAGGTAGGTTTTTTAATAAAAGCCAATATTTTCTCAAACAAGAGGGTGGGTGACTCAAAATGTTCTCTTTTTTCCAACCCAGTGTTCACATAGGTTGGAATAACTGCTCAGGTGAGAGCACTTGAATATATTACCAGATACTTTGGTTAATAAGTTCAAAATATCCTTCCACTAAGAAGCTAATTGCATTCAATTTTACTGTCCTATTTTTGATTAATCTCCTATTTAAATTATCTCTCTCATCTCTTTCCGCCATCTCTTTATTCAAGTATCTAATTTAATTCCTTATGTAATAGGCCACCATTCTGCAATTCTTAAAGTTTTGTCTTCGCTTCTTTCTTTTGTAGCCAATCTCTTGGCTACCCTCAAGCTCTACATTTCATTACTCTTTTAGTACTAACACTTGCCAAAGCAAGAAAAATCAAAAAACCTCCCAGTGCTCAAACAATAAACCCACTTTAAACCCTTTTCATGATGTTTATTTGCCTGAGAAGATTGCCCAATAAGGTCAAAGGTCGAATAAAATATCAGTTATAAATACTTTTAAAAATTGAATCAATTGTATCTTTTTCAATAAGATAGATATAATATTAACACTTTTCTAAATTACAAAATACCCTATAGATGGCGTAAAGTATCTGTAATTATGATAGCTCCATGTTATCTCGACAGATTTCTAAGGCTTTGCCTCATTTATGCTACCCCATCCTCAGCAAGACCTAAGAAAAGTCCAAAGGGTATCTCATCTTTTCTGATTATGTAAATGATCACGACTCTAATGCCAGCAAATACTGCCAGCATTTGCATATTTTGCCAATCATTACTCTAGGTATTTTCATCCCTTAGCATGAATTTGTTTTTCTTAGTTTTATCTGGTGGGAACTATTTCATCAGGTGAACAATATATTCTATTTGCCACATACACCAACCAATATATCAACTTTTTAACATGTTTCAAGACTAATATAACAATCATTTTCCAGTGAGAAAAATTTTACAAAATTTAATTGTTTTTTGAAATAAAAGTTATAATTGCCTTTTCTAGAGAAAAATCAGATAAATCATAAGCTTCCAAGTCCTATAACTACGTGAAAACAGATTACACATTAAAAATGTTTAAAAGGTAGTTGATATACAACAGTTTTCAACTGAATTTTTGGTAATAATTTTCTAAGAAAATCAAGTTAAATAAAAGAAGTTAGAATTCATAGACCTCTGATTATCCTAAGAAGTTCTTGCATAGCACTGAAAATATTAAGTATAAAGTTCAGTTTTATACAGGGAATATGAGAATGATGCCTTAGCCACTTCAAGTGTTTGATGTCAAAGGTGAAAAGATTTGTAGAGTTTTGACATTTATTTTGTATGGTTGAAATTCTTAAAACATTGGTGAAGATATAGACTTCAAAATTCCCCAAACCTGAAGATACTGCATATGCCTCAATATCCTTGCTAGATCCTTTGATTTTTATAAACAGTCAAATAAATTCTAATAATCAAGATTAGCAAAGTAGGGAGAAGAAAGACAGGGAGAGAAAAGGATTAGGAAAAATGTCTAGAGTTTGTTTTCTGCCTTATTTGGAAATAGAGAAATTAGGATTATTCCATATAACTGACAGTAAAATGAAACATAATCCCAGTTATTAGAGGTGAGGATGAAAGGTATAATTCAGGGTGGAAGGTATAATTCATAGTGACTACCTTCTCTTAACATTTATACACTTACTGCCTTCTTTACAGACCTATTTTATAATAAAACTGCCCCAGTTACCAAAAATGCATTTGTTAAACATGTAGTATAAAAGATGGTGTTACATATAGTCCTTGGCCCAAAGGAGTAAAACCTCTTTTCCAAAAAGTCCTAAATCTGAGACTTAATAGTACAACCAAAAAGAAAAAAATACATTTTCTTGTTTAAATTTGTTCATTTCATTTTGTGAGCATTTTATAGCACAGCATATAATAGCTGAAATATAAATTATCCTTTACAAATATGTCAAAATTATTTTTTTAAGAAAAAACTCAAGTAAGATTTTAAAACCCACTTTCAGTGAACAACCATGTATTCATCAATTCTAAACTGCCAAAACAAAAACTGGAGAGTTAATATTTCATTGTCTGAATTAAAAAATACTTACACTATTGGCTTTTCCAGGCGACTTCCCTGTGAACCAACAATCTCCCCCAATGTACAAAACACTTGTCCCAGAAAGTCCTAAAATAGATAAAAGGATTAAAGCTCATAAGTTCCCAAATGTTTTCACACTATATATTTTGTACATCATTTTTGCATTGTGTTCATTGCTGAAATGCTGGATTCTCTAACTTCCAATAATAAACAAAATAAGCTCAAATGTATTAATTTTAGCAATGTGATTTTCCCATAAGTGCACAGCATTTTGTCCTTTGAATCACAGAGCAAGTTTGTTATTATAAGTGTTTAGACACTGCATTTATTATTCCCTTTTTAAATGAAAATTAAAAATTTTTAAAGTTTCTTGACTTGAATTCACAACTGGCTTGCCTTTAGATATCTCTGAGACTACTAAGCTTTTGGCTGAGGAGGTAGATTGTGAAAGCACAGAGCAGGGGAGCTAACAATACCAGTGCTACTTACAGAGAGGTCATGTGATATCATCTCTAATATATAGTAGTCCCCCTCACACAGTTGTGTTGAGGGTTCAACGAGTTATTGCATGAGTTGATATTAGCATATTTTTAGTGCCCCAAATTGGACTAAGTATAAAATATTATAAAGTTGATTAACCTACAACTAGATGATTTTTATTTTCATGACTCAAAATAACCTTACAAAATGTGAGGATTTTATCAATACTTCACATAAAAAAAAATTAATCATCTAGAAGACTGATTTTTTCCATGTTTTAAGCAGTCAGTAAATAGCAGAGTCAGGACTCTCCCAGTCATTCTGCTTCTAGATTGATATGCCGCCTAAGAACTTAAATAGCATAAACATAATATAACTTCACATGCCAATAAAATAAGGGCTCCAACATCATCTACATATTTAGGCCAAGAAATATGAAAGTGTTTTTGAATTGACCCAGGAGAAACCCTAAAAAAGATGGATAGAGAAATGACAGCAAACAAAATGTTGTTTTAAGTTTTACTAAATAAAATTTTAAAATGTTTAACAGGCCACAAAAGTAAAAATTATATCATTCAGTGAAGAAAACGGGGGGTGGGGGTGGGGAGAGTGCTCTAAGGCCATAAGAGAAAAAAGACCACTGTAGACTAAGATGTCAGGAGAATATTTTCCCAAGGGAAGTGAGCCTTGAAAGCCAGGAAAGAATGAGATCACAGAGAGAAGAGAGCTGGGCATTCTAGAACTAGAGAACAGATCATTTACAGGCAAAAAAGGTAATGAGAAAAGAGTGGATCTAAGTTAAAGGGCAGAAATGGGGATAAAGAGCCAAGACTGTGGAAAGCCCTCTTGGCCAAACCAAAAAACAACAACAACAACAACAACAACAACAACAACAAAAAACAGACTTTAGCAATGCAAGAGGGATTCATTAGAACAGTGCATTCTTAAGATTATTTAGGTACCAGTTTGCAGAGTAAACTGAGGAGTGAGGAAAAACCTGGAAGCTAGATCAATCAGGAGGTTATAGTAGTTAATGAGAAGCACAGTGCTAAGGCCCAAACAAAAGTTGTAGCAAATGGTAGCGAACAGTGCACAGAAAAGTGAGAGGATTCGATATAAATTGTACTTGCACATGGTGGGGGTAGGTGTTATAGAGAGAAAAGAACTGGATCTGGAATTTCGTGACTAACAAGATGACAATATCTTCATAAAGTTACAAATCATTTAAAGTTTTGCTTTCAAATAAGTAAAAAGTACTTAAGGTAAAGCTGTGACATATTTAAATTAAATATTTTGAATAATGTGTCTTTCCCAATTTCAAAACAGACTTTACACATATGTTTACGGGTTGTTGTGTTTTTTTAACATATCTAAATTTTTTTAAGTCTCATGGCATATCGTAGAGCTGAATACTAAAGATTTAGAATACATCATTACTCTTCAGAGTCAGCAGCAAAAGACACATGGGAGATTCTAGAACTCATTTCTAGGGATACTAATATTGATGGATAGCTGCATATACTACATATTTAATGGATTTGGCTAATAGAGTAACAAGTCTTAGTAAAAGCTATTCTGTACTATAATTACCCAAGAAAACAAAACAGAAGTATTGAGCATATCTATATTAGTATAGACTCATTTAGCAAACAGTAAACAGACAAATAATCACTGCTGAACAAAAAGGAAATTAAAATAATAAAATCAATAAAATGTGCAACAAGAGATATGGTTTTGCATCTACACACATTATCTCCATGGTTATTGCACACTTTGTCCCTAAGTATTTATGGCATTTATGTAGTTGCTTTACATGTGTCTGTATTCGTGTATTTCTATCAAACAATATATTTACTACTCACAATGCAAATATCAGCATATAGTATTTGTCAACTACTCCTTGTGTTGGAAAGCTCTACTGAATCCACTCCTTGGATATCTCAAAGGTTCACATTTCCTATGCATTTTATATAATACTAGTAACATTATTAATATCAAAGTCCTTAAAGGATTTTATTTAGATATTTTGGTCTACGGTTAGATAAAGATAGAAATAAGAACTGTAAGATAAGTTGCTTTATTGTTTCTTACTATGGGATTTTTTTTTCAGTGTTTGAGTCATTATAATTAGGTCATAACATTATTTCCAGTAATAAATCCAGGCACCTTTCCACAACACTAAAACACACCTAGACCTAGCAGTTGAGAAATGTTTCAATTTATTCAATCGTATTAACTCTTTGGCTTTCCCAAATCTAACCTTGAGATCAATAAGTATTTATTAAGTGAGTTAATTTTTATTTTATAATCTATATAATATACAGATAGAACTTAGTTTTGAATTCTGCTTAAATGTACATAAACCATATTGTTAGTATATAGAATGTATTCTACCACTTTTTAAAAGTATCCAAATATTACTCTGAATCCAATATGCTGGTATTAAAACTGAAAGACCTAGCAGTGAGAGTGGAGGAGACAAGAAAAAAGCATAGAGCATAGCAATGCAAAGCATTACAATAAGTTTTACATTGCTTAGGTAGTCAAAAAAAAAATTAGCAAATCAGAGAGAGTGCTAGGGCTATTCCAACAACAATCTAAATCTAGTTTTATGACTAGCATAATGCAGCTCAAAATCCAAGGAAGCACTGCTATATATATCATTTTCCAGCTAATTATACAAACATGTATGTTTCTCTTCTCTTTTTTAGTCTGCTCTGACTGTATAACTGTGTACATGAACATAATATTCTAATTTCTTCAAAATTATTACTTTATTATTTCTTTTGTACCAATTTTTACTGATCAATTCCATCAATTTACATTTTACATTACATTACAGCTAGCTACTTACCTGTGTTTATGAAAATTACATTAAGGCTATATGCTTTAAAAATTCACACATATGAAAAGGTGATTTACTTTGCAGTAAGTAAACTGGTTTGGTTGTTGGTTTGTTTGCTTGCTTGCTAGTTACCAGTATTAATGATTCCTATATATTCTTTTTAAAAGATCTTTAACATAGACACATACAGACATACATACATACATACATACATACATTTATTTAGCAAAGCAGTATAACATACTCCTTAAGAGTGAGAATTATGAGTGTCTATACTGTACTACCTGGGTTTATATTCTGGCTGACCACTAACTAATGTCTCTATGCCTTGGTATCCTACTCTATAAAATAAACATAATAAATAATATCTACATATTAAATTCATGGGAGGACTAAATAAGATAATATATGCAAAGTTCTTAGAATAGATACTTGGAACATAATAAGTATCTAATAAATATATGCTTCCCTTCTCCTCCTTACTTCTCTAAAGTTAAAAGAATATTACTCTTTACTCAAAATTTATGGCATGTTGCTAGATTCCAGAACTAGAGATACTATAATTATCTGAATAAAATATTTCTTTTCCAAAACTACTTTACACTCATAGTCAATAAAAAAGATTATCTTGAGTGTCATTATAAAATCCAAATATGTCTTATATGCTAACTTATATGTTAACTAGTATATATACAAACATTCATATGAAAAAGAATGATGTTTTTCAAACAATGGTATAATAAACCAGAAGGCATTAATGGTAAGTAAAATTTCTGATTTCTATACTGTTACCTAACTAATTAATTAACAAAGTTTATCATTAGCGTCATCATAAACAATGTCATAAGCATTCAACCATGTGGCATCTTTCTTGTAAAAGGTCTTCAAAGATAATCTTTAAATGGCTTTTCATGTTTCATATTTTATAAAGTGATCAATGAGCATTTGAAATATAACATCTCTAAATAATAATTAAAATTAAAAGATATTAAATAGATTTATTAATAGCTAAAGTTTTAATATAGCACAGTAATTGGGTGCAGTCAACTGTTCAGGAATTAGTCATCTGATTTCTTGATAATATAGTCATGATTTGCATCCGTTAATTGCTTCTACCTTGTGCTCATTATATTGATTCTAAGCACATTCACACTAAGCCAGTAAGTGTAAGAGAAAATTATGCAAAATTTGTTTTTATAACATTTAATCTTGTGGAAAAAATTGGCGAGGAATTCTATAATTGGCATTATCTACTAATATTTATTGTTGGAATTCCTTGCTAAAATGGCTGACTTCCCTTGTATTTAACAATTCATACTAATAATCACATCAACTATAAAGACTGAGGTGTGACTTGGTTATATTATGCACTGTATACTAAAATGGCAATCATTTCTAATAGTCAAACATGGTGCTTCTTTACTTCAGTAATGACTCCTACTATTGTAATGGTCATTTGCACATCTATATGCTATTTTGAGAATAAGGCAAACTCAATGTGCAACAATTAGATTCAATATTTTAGTAGAAATGATTTGTCACATTTTAACATTATTATAATACAGCATTTTTTTCAAGCAAAGTTTGTCTTTTTAATAAATGGATATATCTACAAACCCAAAATGCTAATCCTACCTTCAAGAGATTAATAAAAACCTCTAAACTTAGTCATCAGTAGTTAAATTATAAATACGATTTCAAAATTACACCTTAAAGCTGGATTTGTTTATTTCTTTTTTCCTAGTACAAATATTGATTTTCAGTTTTTCACTTGCTATGAGTTCAAACGAAGGCAATTAAATAGACACTAAACAAAAATCAAACTTTAAATAATGAGCATGTGGTCATTGATCTAAATTAACCATTTTTTAAAAAATTATCTACAACATATATATTTAATATTTGCAAACCATACAATATATAGATTTAAAAATAGTTATATAATTAATAAACATAAAAAATATATAAAAAATTCACTTTTTGTAGAATATTAATGAGGAAGTATAAAATGTAACATGCTAACAGAAAATAAGTAAATATTCTCACTACTAGTAAATATGGTGATATAATCAATGAACCAAAAAACTAGAAAACATACTAAATATTATTATTAAATAATATGAAATATATTTAGCATTATTAAATAATAATCTTAAATATAACATGACACTATCAAACAATATCACTATTAAATACTAAGTCCTAAGTAAAAGCCAGTTTCACATGCAAACGATCTCACCTAATATAATTTGGTGAGAGCTGAAGATAGTGTCATCAAAGTATCTATCTGTGTCTCAAAGTATAAGTTTCTATAAGGCCTCATTGAAAATGCAAATGGAAACATAAACCATTTGTAGAGCATTAGTCATAAATTCCTTAGCTTGAATATGCTTATAAGGCTGGCTCTCATCATGTAATAAGGACTAGAACAAATGCTACATGAAAAAAAAAAATCAGAGGATAACACAAAGCCTTTTTCTGGGCAACTGTTTAACAGAAACCTAACCAATGTGAAGGAGAGAACCATGTAAAGATTTGGGACAAAAGAATTCCAGGTAAGAGAAAAAGCAAGAACAAAAGCCCTGAGACAAGATTATACTTAGAGTGTTCAAGGAAAAGTAAGAGAGCCAGTGGGGCTAGTGAAGAATGAGCAAAGAAGAGAATGGAAGGAGAGGAGGGAATCAAGGGCTCACGATGGACTGTGAATTTTAGCATAAATGTAGAGGAAAGCCCTTGGAGAGTTTGAACTAGAAAGTGACATGGCCTAACCAGCCTTTAAAATGATATTTCCGATTAATTTTCTTCCTTTTTCTAAATGCTGAAGTTCTTCCAAGGCTCTATCCCATTCCTTTCTCCATTTATACTTTTATTATATAACTTAATATTGAGTTCCAACTCTACAAACTGGTGTTTCCCAAGTCTACGTCTCTAATCTCCAGACATGGCCTAGTCAGTATCTCCAGTTGGATGCTTACTGGGTCTCAAACAATATAAATCTTACTTGACCATTAATTTATCTATCCTCACTTCCATGAACTGAACCTCTGTCTCTCCAATGTACCCCACTGCAAAAAATCTGTTTATCCATCTGCTCTCACCATTAACCTAGTAGTCATTCTAACATCTCTTATCTTCATACCTAACATCCAATTCATAAGCAATCATATCACCAAAATATAGTCCAAATCTGACCACTTCTTACCACTTCAAGGGCCATACCCACCCAATATTGTTCACCTAGCCAAATTACAGAAGCCTTATAACTGGTCTCTGTTGATATACAACCACAGGATTTGCCCAAGTAAAATCTGAAATTGGCCCCCTAACAAGAAGGGCAAGAAGAGACTGAAGAAAGAAGTAGACCACTCCAGATTAGTAAGTGGAAATTCTGATAAGCAAGAGAATTTATACATAGGCTTGTCTTGGGTGGCTGAAAAACAAGTAAATCAGTACCTTCATTCTCCAGAATCTTAAAAGTTTATACAGAGGCCTTAACAGGGTTCAGTCATATATTCAGTCCAGATGTTCTAACAACACACTATTCTCTCAAGACTGTGTTATTGAAATGGATCCAGCTATGGGCAGAACAAACATTTCAAGGAGAGAGGAGGGAGTAAGGAGTCCGATTGTCTGGGTCCAGCTCTTCAGTCTCCATGTTCTCTCAATGACCTCCAATAGTCACCTGAACTCTAGTGTTGTTTCCCTACCAAATGCTCCACTTCAGCTTCCAGTCATTATTTAAATGTATAAATAAGATCACATCATCCTGTAGTGAAATCAATGAAAAAAAATCTAAAAATTTTTTAACCATGGCCTACAAATGACATCATCTGAATCCTGTGAACCTTTCCAAACTATTTCATTCCAATTTTCTTGTCATTCACAATAGTCTACATATGGTAGTTACCTTGCAGACACATCAAAATTCTAAATTCTTCCCTGACTTAAAGTATTCGCAATGCTGTTCCTTTTGCCTGAAATGCTCTTCCCCTAGATTTTCAATAGTTCTCTCTTTCTTTTTAATAAATACACCCAGGTACAGAATCATGCTGCCTGGTTGAGAGAAATCTAAGTTTCTAGTTAATGGGCTTCATCAGTCATTCTCTCTAGGTATCAATATATTATTAATATAAGTACTATAAAGAAGTTATCGTAACCATTTACTTGTATTTATTTTTATTGAATAAATCTGCCCACTCCACCTATTCAACTCTAAAAATAAAAGCTCTTTTTGTTCGTCTTTTTCAGTGCTATTTTTCTCAGCACTAGAACACTGCCTGGAATATATTTATTGTTGCCTGATTACATAAATGTACAATAGAATTAAGTTTAGTTACATATGTGTTAAGTTGGTTTTAATGCTAATGAAATAATCTTGCTTCACTAACAAATCTATTCCTATGAGAAAATGAATTTCACAGTCCAAAAAATTTTCAAATACAACTGCATCTACATGTGAAAGTTTCTATATATAATATTTACAAAGTTATTTAAGAACATACCCATCTTCACTGAAGGCTGGTGTTTTGTGGCCATAATAATCCAGTGAGCCATTAACACATCTATAATGAAAATTTTAGTGGGTACCTTCTGAGATCAATCCGGTGGATAAACACATTTTGGATTGCCTCATGGGTATGAAAATTTTAGTACACAAAGTACAGTTTTGATGTCTTCTGGTCCAGAACAAGCAGAATCTTAGATATACCAATTATAGGCTTATTATTATCTATTCATTAATGATTTAGCTGATGTAATTATGCAAATGGAAGTATGCCATGTAGTTCTGCTAATGGCATTAAGATGAGAGAGTTTAGCAGCAACTTAGAACAAATTGTTGGAATTCAAAATGTTGGATTTTGCTCACAGTATCTAACACTTTTGTGGGATAATATTTTAGAAACTTCCTTAGAGAATCCTAAAATGAATAAATCGTTTAAAGGAATATGTCCCAGGATTTCATATGTTAGCCTGGAACATAATGTTTCTCCACTAAAAACTTTTCCATCAATTAGAGAATCAATTCAAGTTATTCTGGTTCTTTATCAACTTACCTCATATTCATTTGCAATATCAGAAATCTAAGGAAGCTTTATATCTCCATTTTCTCTAAAAATACCCCCAAAATTTAAGAATTTGACCTAAAATCTTTTAAGTACTAGAAATCAAATAAAGTCATGTTGAAAGGAGTTTCTTTCAAAATTATCAGAAATGAGAATTAAAAAAAAGATTTTATTGTTAACTCAAGGACTCTCTATTCTACCAGATTCCTTTTGCAAAAGGTAAGTGCCTACACTTCACATGTGAATAGCAGTCTCTCTAAAAGGTTTGTTTTAACTTCAATTTGCAAAACTGGCAGGTAGACAGCCACACTTTTAAAAATTGTTTCCTCAAGGAATAAACCTAGCTTGTTTATTGGTTCCTCTGATCTTCCAAATGCCTTCTGAAATTTTTGGGGGTTGAATAAGTTACATGTTTCTTTACCTAAAAACTGTACTTAAATGCATTCAAATAAGGAAGGGCTTTTGTTGTTAAATTCTGACAGAAATTCAAGGCAGTCATCTTCAATAATTCTTGCAACAAATTTCCTTCCTCTTTTGACATGCTTTATTCACTTATAAAATAAGCACTTATTAACTAACTTACTAAATATATTATAAAAAGAATGGAAAGTAATGTACAGAATACATTAAAAATGCCTGCTAATATAAACCACAGGAACTATAGGAGGCTATATAATACTTTAGAAGAAAGGTGATGAGAATCTGAACTAAGGCAGTAAAGCAAGAAAGAAAGAAGACAGAAAAGAAACAAGTCTTTGTTGGAATCCTATTCTGTTGGAACATGATTTGGTAACTCTCTAGATGTGGTGTGTGAGACAGAAAGAGGGTAAGAAAGACTGACCCTAAAATACAAGGGGAGCTTGTTTTCATTCAGGTAAGGAAATACAGTTAAGATTCATAAAGAAGTGATGACTTAACAAGAAACTTGAGTTCCAAAGTGACTGACTCAGGGCTGTCAGAGTTTTCCAAAACCTCCCCTGGGGTGGGGCTATCACTGTTCTCAAAAGACATCACTCCAGCCTTGAGTGGAATATCCCAGGTGGAACATCTCAGAATCCCTGCCTTTGAAGGAGGTGGATTTAATGTACCTTAAGTTAAACACAATTTGATTCTCAGTTCCTTTTAAAAGGTCTCTAGATCACTGTGTTATGGTGTTAAATAAGCCAATATTACATGTGCTGATTAATTTTTATTCTCAGTTGTTCAAAAACTAGATGTATCATTTTTAAATGAATTATTTTAGAAGTTTTACATGTTTCTGTTATAAAAAGGACTTGCAAAACTGTATGAAAGTTTCAATAAAGTCCATCCCTGTTGCTATACACATATTAACAAAAGAATGCAGCAAGCAAACAAATGAATAAATTAGAGGTTGACAATATATCCAAGTTTTAACCTAATAGCTTTCTTTTCTAACAGAAAGAGATTAAGGAAGACTGACCCTAAAATACAAGAGGAGAAAGATAATAAGCAACTCCACTTGAGAAGCAATTCCACTAAACAATTCCACTTAGTATACTCTGTTGAGGATAATTCTTGAGATAGATAATATAAGAAGAACAGCAAAGCTAGGATGGAAAAGGTTATAGATTTTAGATATATTTGAGTTTTAGTCTTCTACAGAATATCTACCAGGTAATACCTAATAAGCAGTTGGAACTTGGATTTACAGAAGGATAGAAACCTGAGAGTCATCAGGGTAAGACATGGAAAAGTGATTGAAATCTCCAGAGAAGAGTTTATATAGAGAGAAGAAATAAAAATTGAAAATAAAACCTTGAGAAACACTAATATTAAAGGATAGAAGAGGAAAGAGAAACTAAAAAATGATATATAATGAGTAAAAAGAGTTAGGAAAAGAAGGAAGGGAGAATTTTTCATGGAAGTTAAAGGAGGTGAGTATTTCAATAGTCAGTTGTGTCCAAAACGTGGGGAGGTCAAGTAAGCTAAAGAAGAAAGAGAGGCCCCTAAATGTTGCTATGATCTATGTCATAATAGTTTAAGCAGAAATGAAATCCAGAATACAGTAAAGTAAGTTGAAGTCAGACTGAAACAGGCTGTTCTGTGAAGATGTATAATAATGAGAAGAGAGTTAAAAAGATATCACGAGGGTAAGCAGAGTCAAGATAAGAATTTTTACCATGAGGGAGACATGAAACTTTTTATACGGGGAAAAACAAAGCTATTCTAAAAAAGAAAAATATTTGAAAAGATATATACGTTCATGTCTTCTATAAGACATATCTCACCATCGACCAAACAAAAAGACAACCTACTGAATGTGAGAAGATATTTGTCAATGATACATCCAATAAGGGGTTAACATCCAAAATATAAGGCACTCATACAACTTAACACCAAAAATAAACAAACAATCCAATTAAAAATGCGGAGAGGACAATTAAAAAATAGGCAGAGGACGATAGACATTTCTTCTAAGAGGACATACAGATGGCAACAGACAGATTAAAAGATGCTCAACATCACTAATCATCAGGGAAATAATTAAAATCAAAATGAGATATAACCTCATACCTGTCAGAATGGTTACAATCAATAAATCAACAAACAAGTGTTCCTCAAAAAATTTAAAACAGAACTACCATATGACCCATCAATTCCACTTTCAGGTATTTTCCAAATAAATCCAAAACACTAATTTGAAAAGATATATGCACTCTTAAGTTTACTGCAGCATTACTTACAATAGCCAAGATACAGAAGCAACCAAAATGTCCAAAAATAGACGAATGGATAAAGAAGAGGTATATATTACATATATATATGTATATATATATATATATGTATACATATATATATGTATACATATATATGTATACATATATATATATATATATATATATATATATATATATATTCAGCCATAAAAAAGTGAAATCTTTCCATTTGTGACAACATGGGTGGACCTAGACAATACTATGCTAAGTGAAATAAGTCAGAAAGAAAGACAATTACCACATGATTTCACTTACATGTGGAATCTAAAACAAAACATAAATAAACAGAACAGAAACAAACTCACAGATACAGAGAACAAAATGATGGTCGCCAGATAAGAGGGGGTTTCAATGAATGAGTGGAAAAGGTGAAAAAGATTAAGAAGTACAAATTGGCAGTTATAAAAATAGTCACAGGGATGTAAAGTACAGCATAGGGAATATAGTAAATGATACTATAATATCTTTGTATGGTGTTAGATGGGTACTAGGCTTATCAGAGTAATCACCTCATAAGGTGCATAAATATCTAATCACTATGTACCAAGGCAACTACGCTGGTAAGAACCATGTGTTATCACTTGAACACTCACCCTCAAAATATCCAATCCCATGGAAATGTCCTTAACTGCCCAGTCACCATGCCCTCTGAAGATCAGTTTGGACAGGAAATGCAGAAGACAGATTCAGGGTGAGTGGGCGCTTGAGAAGTCTATGTCCAGCCAGGTTAGGGAGGTAACTTTCCCTACATGCACAGTGATGAACAGAGAAACTTAGTCTGCAGAGTGAAGGAGAAGTTCAGAAAAAAGTCACAGTTCAAAGGATATGTGGAGAAAGAAAGAAAGAGAGAGAGAGAAAGTGAGCAGGCATGAAAGAAATAGAGAAAATAGCTGTCTTGCTCCCTACCCACTGTGCTTGTGTCTAGCTGTAGGTCCCACAAAGGCAAGTTACACATCACATGAGATGCTCTAACTCCAATTAATAAATTACCTATGTGTGAGATAAGTGAAAGCATTTTCTTTCCTTACAATTAAATAATTTTACTAAAAAATGAGTTTCTTTTCTGTTTCTTCCAATGGAATCTAGAAAACTTCCAATACAAATCTATGGAAATTTTAAATGTCCAGTCACAATGCTATAAATCTTATCCTGGGGAGTAGAAAGATGGCAACCACAATAAACTTTACTTATGGAAAGGAATGAGCTTATTAGAGCATTTTTTTCAATTTATAGAAAAGTCAATCAGACAGACTGTTCTTTGAATTGTTCTTCAAATAATTCTGCTCTGTGTTTCATAATAAAAACAAATATCAAAAATGTTCCTTTAATAAAAGAAAGGAGCAGTAAATTATGATTTTTACCACCATATCCAGTTTCCCCAAAACAGTCTCTGAGCTTGGGATCACCCCTATGTCCCTTCTCTTCTCTAAATTATGATATTCCCTCTCTCTAAACTATACTGGAAAATTATATATATATATATATAAGCAATTATATATAACTATATATAACTATATTATATATTATATAATATATAATATATTAACTATATATTAACTATATTATATATAACTATATATCATACATGATGACATACAATTACATATATATTATATTCTAGTTAGTAACCTAGAACAGTGCAAAAGTAGGAAGTCTCACCCTCCTAAGCCTCTGGGCATGTCATTAGTCTAGCTGGCCTCTCAACCCTGACACAGCCTCTCAACCCTGACACAATTCTCCACCTTATGTACTCAGATTTCACTTGGCACCTAGTTAAGCCCTTTCAGAATGCTCTTATCACCCCTACTGAGCCCTTCCTACTAGGTCTGGCCTAATTCCAATACCACAAGTCAATAACCAAGCTGATTGGGAGCACCAGTGCTTGGCTAGATGACCTCACTCCTTTCCCACCTCCACCTCTTTATCTGCATATCTCTGACAGCCACTGATGCTCCTGAATCTACAAACTCCCCAGGTAATGGTTGTTGCCTGGTGCATAGAGTTCTCACCAAAAGAGGAATGGATAGATCAGGACTCAAAAAGAACAGAAGAGACAGAGGACAGATGCTACGCTTATCTTACTTATACTGTACCCTCAGAAACTGGCATGGGGCCTGAAGCAGGTACTTAGAAAAATATTGTTGAAGAAATGAACTGCAAGGACAGCAGAATAGCAAGTCACTCTGCCTGCACTTCCCATTCTCTCAGATGTGACAACTCCCCAAAAGACACAGGCTCACTATTTCATTGTTATTAGCTAGATCCAACTTCAAACATTATAGGTAACTGAGATGATTTCTTTAAAAATTAAAATGAAAGAAAGAAAGTAAAAAGGAGAGAAAGATTAACCCATTTTACATATGAAAATATCTTTCTTTTAGTAAGCTCCTCCAAGTGCGACTCAAGGGTCCTTTTAAAATATTACTTATTTTCTATAACAATTATGTAATTTTAATAATAAATCAACATAAATATCAATTATAAATCACTATATTGTAACATATTATGTAATGATCACAAAAGAACATAAAAATATGAACTTACATGTTTGGACAAGTTGGGGCTCTTTGAATCAACATCATACCTAAGAGATTAAAATACAAAACTCAAATTATTTCCACAAATACAGCTATATAAAAATATCAGTATTTTCAAAAAAACACAAGTAATATAAAATTGAATCAAAATTATGCCAATGGTAAGAAAAACTTAGCAAATTTAGAAGATTCTCATATGCTATGGTCTGTATTGCTAATGGTAGAATTCACAATACCTAAGGGGTTGTTTTATTTCACAACCTAAGTAGAAGTCCTAAGTTTCAGTCATTATTTCTGCTGTTTGATAAAACAAGTTTAAAGTTTCTCTTTCCTGTGAATCAATAGTATTCTAATACTGTTCAAAATTCCCTAAAAACTGAAATTCCTCTTATCTGGACACCATTCAAAAATAAACAGGAGCTGGTAACAGACTGTCATTTGTGTACATTTTAATTCTTATTTAATACCTTAAATGCTGTTGTTAAATTTGAATTCAACTAACAAGACATTACTTTTCCCAGTCACAGTTCCTGGGGAAACCCTGTATGTTACAGAAAAGAAAATTTATTTACTTAGGACTATTGCATGTCCTGTTCTAAACCATTTGGTACCGAAAATGATTTCTTGGAGAGATTCTAGGAAAACATCACTCACTATCACTTTAGAAACCCCTCATTTTAAAGAATTCATAGAACTGGAAAGAATCTCTAACAGTCAAATCAACCTCAGTTTGCTGAATTCTTGAATAGAAAATACCTGTACAGTTCCAGTCTTTCTCCAAAATCATATTCCTTTTACATTCTTTGTGCATAGCTTCCTATCAAATATTAACTGCCTTTATTTAAGGTTAATTAAAGCTTTCCTTCTCAAATAACAAGAATGTTTTCACAAAGAAACAAAGCATCTCAATCAATAAAAGGCCAAGAATCAGAGTTCTCTGAGTATAGTGATCCTAGGCAGAGGTGCACTTATTCCCTACAAAGAATGTTTACCAAAGGTTGGCTTTAAAATTATCACTGCCTCAGAAGAATTACAAATTACTCTATTTCACATCAAGGCATGCTGATCACTCGGAACAGTTATAACCCAGAATTTTAAATCAGCAAATTACCAATATCCACTGAAGACCTACAGATGTTATTCAAGACAATTTCTTTAAGGATAAGATTTAAATTAGCAACTGTAGCAATATCAAAGTTGAAACATAACTGTACTGGCACCTTCCCAAGAATCAGTCCTGGAAACTGTTTTCTATAAAGGATTTAGTGTGCACTAGAGAAAAACAACATGATATGTTTAGTAAAAAGAAGCAAAAAGAAAAGTTTTTATTTTCATCATGAAGATTTATCTTCAAATACAATCCTCCTTCATTGTCTTTGACAATGGCCTTTAAATGCTATTATCTCAAAAATAGGTAATTTACAGCATACACCTGAAGGCTTTAGATAATATATTGAATTATGATGCATTCAAAATTACCATGATTTTTCCTTTAGAGGAATTTTCCTTCTAGCTTTTCTAAAAGTATCAAGACTTACTCTGGTCTTTATCCCCACAGGTTGGAACATAAATACTACATCCTAAATGGTTACAGTGTGTATGCGTGAGTGCGTTCATGCGTGTGTGTGTAGGGTTATGGGCACCATATGCTCAAGGAAGACACAATACATGGCAAAGCAGGAAGCTCAGCAGTTTATTCCCAAGAGTATATACCCACTATGCCTAAGTTTACTAAGGGAAATTTTGTAAACAACTTCATCCTACTATTGAAATCTATTTTTTAGAGTACTAAATTGGTAGTAACTGATTTGGGTGGATCCTAAGGATTATGTTTCCTATTTCACGGTACAGATGTTGACTGGAATTATTCCTGTGTTCTCTAATTCCAACTAAGATACAAAGTTTAAGATAAAAGATGCTGAGTATCTCCATGCTTAGCTCAGAGCTGCCAATGAGCTGATGAATCCTCGAATCCTCAAATCACATTAGGGTCAGACCCTCTCCACAAAGCTTACTCGTAAAGTGTAAGGCTATTCCCTACATCTTGGGAGGGCAAGAGGAGGTTCTTTCCACTCTCCAAAGCCATGTGAAGAGGAGCCCCAAAATTTAGGGTGTTTGTGAGAAGGGGAGGACAGCATCTGGTTCCCCAGTCAGCTATAGAATCTGCCTATAGGTAGACCCTTAGGCTGTAAATGGAAGAAAATGTCAGGTAACAGTTTTAGAAAGTGCCATCTGAGAACTGAAGTACAAGGAACAATGTCTTTTTTAGAACAATGTCCTTTCTTCATAATGAGGAAGGCATGCAGGGTGCTTGACTTAGGTCCCTTGAGGCCAGTATCCTTTAAAGACTAGATTTTTCAGGAGGTAGGAGACGCACATCTCTGCCTTCCAACTCTCCTACCTTTCTGCTTTTCCATCTCCCTTCTCTCCTTCAAGTAGCTGAGACAATAGCTCCAACTGAAGGGAGAGGAAGTGAATTAAGTTTGAGATTAAAGTTTTAAAGTGAAGAGTACATAATAATTAACAAAATGAGATAGTTCCAATAAACAAGTGACTGAAAAGTCATGAAATTAGACCATGGCACTGTTAAGGGAAATTTTAACCAATATACAGAACTAGGATTAGAGTTGAGACAATTATTGGAAGAAATAAAACAACTTATTTGCCCCCAAAGTGTTGATATCCTTCAATTCCGTAATTATCACTATTTTATTCATCAATAATAAAAATAATTATACATAACTCTCCTGTTGGTTTTCTGATCTAAATGGAAAAACAAGAGTGAAAAGAGCTATATCTCATTTTCCTAATTCCAGTATATACTATGTAGCAATATGGCTCCCCACACTTCCTGCTCAAAGAC